>JASVEL010009487.1:0-230240 GCA_032618575.1 Nicotiana noctiflora | reverse complement strand
TAAGGTCGTCAATTAGTTAATTCGGATGCTTGATTTCCTAAAATCTGTCCGTTAAAGCTATAATCGATAAATTCATAGGTCGAGCATTCATTATTAGTGATACGAGTTATAGTCGATTAGTCGAGTATTGTCGAGTAGTTATAATACTTTGATCGAAACAAAAGGGCGATAAGATCAGACTGGTCCTACGGATGGACCAGTAATCTGTATTTGTTGTGTTTTGAATTGAGAGTTTTGGTTATAGCTGTATAATCTTATTAGTTATTGATCAAACATTGGTCATAATTTAGTAGAGTTTTTTAAGTACATTTGTTTAAAAACTCAGGGCAGAATAATATTTCTCAAGGTTTAAGATTTGGGATTAAAAAACTTATGAAAATGTGAGTTGGTGTGTCAGTTGGGAATCTCAGATTAATTTAAAAAGAATGGTGAGTTGTTTTAGCATTCTTGCTAGTGGAAAGATCAGGTATAACATGGGGGTTTCAATTAAGAACTAAAAGGGGAAATCGGACTAGCAATCTTTTGAATTAAACAACTGAAAAGGGAGGCTGTCTAGATGGCTTAGTGCCTTTACTAATGGGATACAGGAGAGTATAATGGCTGGACAAAATTTTAAGGATTAAAAAAATAGGTCTGTTGATTTGGGGGTTGAAGGATATAAAAGAGAAGAGAACTTACACTTTGAAGGACACACAATTGAGAATCTGTGAGCAGAATTTTTTGAAAGAACAACAATTTTTAAATTGGGTTTAGAACTTTACAAAAGAGCAGTACGTTTCTGAGGGTTGAGGATTAGGTCTCGAAAGTCTAAACAATTCTAGAGTTTGCTCTCTTCAGTGCTTTAAGTCATTTTTAGTTGTGAGGAAAGTATTGTTTTATTGAGAAATACTTTTCTATCGAGAAATTGTGGAATTTTCTAATCGTTTCCCATAACTTGTTGGTTGTTGAGTTGAATCACTGGTGGTTTGTAGTTCAGAATTTCATTTCAAGTAGCCTCGGGTCCAATTAAACTAGTTTTGGTACGAGTTTAGTGGTCAGTTGACATTTCCAAGTGTTTGCGGGGTATCTTCAAGTCAAAATGCCCATTTGTGCGTTGTTGAATATGCACCTCCATTTACTTCGTTTCTTCTTTTGGTAAGTTGTTGTTTACTATTTCTTTGCACTATAGCAAAAATAATAATTATAGTATATCGGTCATTACCATCAGACTATAATCAGAAATGAAATGAAAAGCTGTTTTTGAATTCTATTGTTTGAAGCCATTACATAAATGATCCTATTTAGCTACTTATTAAACTAAGGACTGTTAGCTAAAAAATAGATATTGTACAGTTAGTCATTAATGGATTGAGGGTGCATATAGCCTTGTATGTCAATTTAGTTCTTACCTTCAGCATGTACGAATTGAAACAAAACTTGCTAGGCTTGTATTATCTATCATTGTAAACTTGGATTGTTTTGGACTATTGATTAAAATAGATATCAGCTTTCATTTATGCTTAACTAGTTTCTATTTTGTTAGTATATGTTTGGACTTGTGTAAGTAAAACTAGCCAATTTGGATTGGGTTTCCCTTTGATATTTTACATAGGTAATTTGTTAAAATCAAGTAGTTTAAGCATGATTAAGGTGTTAGTTTTGATTAACGTTAGCTATTAACATAAGATGTTTGGAATCATTTTCAAGTTTTCTTCACTTGATTTTTCCTCGAAATCCCTTTGTAATTAAGCAAACAAGATAAGGTAGACAATGTTTTAGATGTCAATGCTAGTTCGACTTTAATCGCATAGTTTCGATTTCGTCAATTAACATCGGATTGAGGATAGTGAAATCCAAAGTAAAAAACCTCACGTCTAATAATGAACCATGGTGAATTACTTCTACTTCGCATAGTTTGATAAATTTTCCATTAGTTTATACCTTTTCATTCAATCTCCGGCCCTAAGTCAACAAGCTACGAAATAAGATATCATTTGGTACGGGTCTTTAATTGGAAATAACCTCAAGGGACATACTTTTAAACAAATTGATTTTTGCCTAGTCTAACAATCGCTTTAATCGGCATAGTTTGAAGTAAGTAATCCGGATACATTTTTGATTTACCTATTAGTCAAAAGTCCGAGTCTATGTTGTAATTAGTTTTTCTTTTGGTTCGGTTCCAAGTTAATAGAACATTTTAAAGTTTAATCAGAGCACGTAATTTATAAACATGTACAAAATTAGATATTTTTAGCCATTTATAATAGTTGAAGAGACCGTGCTAGAACCACGGGATTCGGGGGTGCCTAACACCTTCCCTCGGGTCAACAGAATTTCTTACTTAGAATTTCTGGTTCGCAGACTTCATTTGGAAAGTCGAAATTTCCTCGATTCAGGATTTAAATGAACTGGTGACTTGGGACACCTTAATTTATTCCAAGTGGCGACTCTGAAATAAATAAATAATCCCGTCTCGAATATTGTCACTTAAATTGGAAAAACTCCCTTGTGCATCTACCCTTCGGGGTGGGCGCGCCAAAAGGAGGTGTGACAGTGCGGACTCAACCCTTAGGAAGAGTTGGCGCTAATTACTTTTACCCAATAGCGGTATCGGGGTCAACATTCACAGGGAGCTAGAGTTGGTAGTTGAGTATTTGTAGAGTCTAGAAATGCGTTTTGGCTTCTAATTTTACTTCTATCACTTTTGGGTTTTTTTATGTTTATCAACTGCAGTTTTAACAACTACTAGATAGAACTAAATTATGCTAAAATATTGATTCAAGATTGTATGCAATATAGAGAAAAGCACTAGGGCTGTGGCATTTACCTAGGTAGTCAACTAACGGGTAGAGATTCTTAATGCACGAATGATGATTATGGGACTTGTGCTATAACCGTTGCACGATTGCACTCACTTTCACACCTCTTGGTAGAGAGAGAGATTTTGCCCAATTGACTCTCTCGAGACCAATTGGATAGGCAAATATTTTCAAGCAACTTATGGTTCAAGTTGGGTAATTACACTCTCGAGGTTTAACCCGTTAAATGGGACTATCATTCTCATGGGTCCACCCCAATTCCTTGTTGGGTCTATTTTAGAGTCATAGACACTATTTTTCAAGAAGTGTCAAAATCAACTAAGCTATACTTAGTGTTTGCAACAACCAAATACTAATTAAACCATAATATTGACCCAAATAGCAAATACCTAACATGATAAATGACGGAACCTCCTCTTCAAAAGCTCCAAAAAGCGCCCAAAATCGCCCAAGAACTGAGCTCCTAAAATTCCAAAACGAAATGGCAAAGTGACTGATCTTTATGATTAAATGCTTCTGCCCATCGATCACTAAAGGCCATTTTCGTCGCTAAAGTCGTTACTAAAAGTCCACTAAAATAGCTTTACTAGCCCTGATTCAATTAATCATAACTTTCCTTACGAATGTCGAAATGATGAACAGTTTAATATTCTGAAAACTAGAATGCAAGATCTACATCTTTCGTATTTTGCACATTTTCGGATTTTTTATAGATTTCTAGATATAAGCTTCTAAAATAGGCTCCTCGCATCAGAAATTTCTGAAAAATTACAAAATAGCTTTACTAGCCTTCATTCAATCAACCGTAACTCTCTGTATGAATATCCAAATGATGAACGGTTTCTTTGTGTGGAAAATATAATGCAAGTGCTACAACTTTCATGTATTTGCAAATGTTCAGAATACTTATAGATTTCGAGATATAAGCTTCCAAACTAGCCTCCTCGATTCTACTATTTCTGTCCAAACAACAACGCATCAGATTTTCTGCACTTTTTAAAATTTCAAAATCGATCCGTAACCACCCTGAAACACACCCGAGGCCTCCGGAGCCCCGTCCAATCACACAAACCAGTCCCATAATATATTACTGACTTTCTCGTGGCCTCAAATCATATCAAACAACACTAAAACCATGATTCACACTCTAATTCAAGCTTTAGGAACGTTGAAATTTCAAACTTCTACATTCGATGTCGAAACCTATCAAATCACGTCCAATTGATTTCAAATGCACACAAGTCATATTCGATATTATGGACCTACTCCAACTTCCAGAATTGAATTCTGAACCGATATCAAAAAGTCAAACTCTCGGTCAAGCTTCTCAAAAACTTTCAAATTTCTATTTTTAGCCAAATGGATCCAAAATGACCTGCGGACCTGTGAATTCACTTCCGATCGCGCTCCCAACTCCAGAATCACCATACGGAGCTACTCCCAGACTGGAAATCCCAGACGGACATCGATAACACTAAAATGAATTTCAAGCCAAACTTATGAAATTTTTTCCAAAATGCTAATTTTCACAATATGCGCCAAAACGCTTCGGGTCATCCACAATCCGATCCAGGCATACGTCCAAGTCCAAAATCATCATACGAACCTACTGGAACCTTCAGATCCTGATTTCGGGGTTATTTACTCAAAAATCTAATCCTAGTTAATTATTTTAACTTTAAGCTTCCGAAATGAGAATTCTCTTTCCAAAGCAACTTTGAACTTCCCGAAATTCAATTCTGACCACGCATACAAGTCATAATACCTTAAATGAAGCTGCGCATGGCCTCAGACTATGGAACACCGCGCTAGAGTTTAAAATGACCGATCAGATTGTTAAAGGCAACTCTATACAAGGGCTCAAACTCGAGACTGTCACATCCCAAAATGACCTCTTAGACGTGACTGACACCCAACTAATACCACCTGCTAGGCGAACCATGCTTTCATACCTTAACCATTAATTTATAATATTTGGTTAATTATGAGTATCCAAATAATTTGATAATTAATTATGAACAAATGGTATCTCAAGTTATTAAATTAAAACTCTAGTCAAAATTCTACACTAGACCATGGAGCATCTAAGAGAATAAAGACATCACATGGATAAATGATAAAGACTCTTTTGGCAGCCTCCACGAACAATGCGGGCCCACCTCAATAACTAAATCAACTCCATCGAACTCGTCAGCTATTAGCTCTGTCTTCATCAATGGTATCTGCATTGACATGCATATAAGGAGTGGGTTATATGTAAATATAACCCAATAAGATCCTCGACCCGCCACTTTAAATACCTCTGGAATTGGAAAATACAAACACACCACAACACGAATGATATACTCCCTCCGGTTCACAATAAGTGTCCGATTTACTTTTAGCACGCCCATTGAGAAAATACTAAATTCTATACAAAAATACCTACTATGACTAAACTACACATGCTTAAACATTTAATGTGATGAGTAAGAAAACTTTTTAGGGATATGTACATAGGGGTTATTTTGTAAAAACAAATTGATTCTTTCTTGATTACATAACTGGACGCTTATTTTGAACCAAAATAAATCAATGATATTGCAAAATATTTGAATTATAATCCACAACGAATCAATAATATTTTACATATAGTCCCAAAATTAAACCTTGCAAGATGAATCACAAGGAATAGTCATAATTGTTGGTAAACAGAGATGTAAGATTTTGAGTTATCAAATGATATTAGTGCGGTACACTTAAAACAAAGTGTTACAGTAAGAATAGATACCTTGGATATACGGGGAGGGGTAGATGATTCTAACGACCCGACCAGTTGTTTTGAGTCATGGCGCGTCATTCAGCAATCTAAGGTCATGACCAGCTTCACTTCAGGTATTATGACTTGTGCGTGTGTTCGGAATTAAATTTCGGAAAGTTCAGAGTTGATTTGGAAAGAGAATTCTCATTTCAGAAGCTTAAAGTAAAAATAATTAACTAGGATTGTATTTTTGAGTAAACGACCTCGGAATCATGATTTGAAGCTTCCAGCAGGTTTGTATGATAATTTCGGACTTGGGCGTATATCTAGATCGATTTTTGGATAACCCGGGAGCATTTTGGCGCCTATTGTGGAAGTTAGAATTTTGGAAGAAATTTCATAAGTTTGGCTTGAAGTGCATTTCAGTGTTATCGATGTCCGTTTGGGACTCCGAGTTTGTGAATACCTCTATATGATGATTCTGGAATTGGGAGTGCGATCGGAAGTGAATTCAGAGGTCCGTAGGTTATGTTGGAGTCATCTGGCTAAAGATAGAAATTTGAAGGATTTTGACAAGTTTGACCAGAAGTTGACTTTTTGATATTGGGGTCGAAATCCAATTTTAGAAGTTGGAGTAGGTCCGTGATGTCAAATATAACATGTTTGCAAAATTTGAGGTCAATCGGACGTGATTTGATAGGTTTAAACATCAAAAATAGAAGTTTGAAATTCTAAAGTTATAAAGCTTGGATTGGAGGTCTATTTATGGTTCTAGCATTATTTGATATTATTTAATGCATGGAGCAAGTCCGTAATATGCATTAGGACTGTTTGGCATGATTGGTTGGGGTCCCGGGGGCCTCTGGTGGATTCCAAATGGTTAACGGATCGAAAATGGAATTCTGGAAAGGCTAAACTTGATGGTTGGTGTCATACCCACACCTGCAAGAAACCGCAGGTGCGGAGACGCATATGCAATTTTGGGCTCGAAGTGAAGGGACCGCAGTATTTTTCGCAGTTGTGGAACCACACATGCGGTAAAGGAATCGTAGAAGCAAAAATAAGGGGGCCTGGGGAGGACCGCAGATGCGGTTGAGTGGCCGCACTTGCCGAACCGCAGAAGCTGTTATAGGACCGCAAGTACGGAAATTGTTGGAGGCATAAGGGTGTTTAAAAATCAGGTTGAGTACATTTCACCCATTTTAAAAATTGGGATTGTGCTTTGTAAAGATGCAGGCTCCAAGGGAAGTGATTCTGCCAGTTGCTTCACCAAGAGGTTATTCATGTGATAGAAGATTCATGGAGTTTATTATATTCAGGGCCAAGTCAGAGCAGGTATCTCTCAACAATGATCCTAGTGAATTTAAAGGATAAGGTTTCATGCCTAACGATTTCGAGCCTACAGGCACGATTAAGAATTAAGCTTGATAGAAACCTATGAGAAGAGGCACATAACGTCTATGATGTTTTGACTTGCGGTGTAGCAATTGGGAGGTACGAAATGGTTTGTCGGATTTGAGACAGCATGGTCTCGTGATACAGTGTCGCCCGGGATGAGTGCGGATGGAGTGTGTTAAGTGTTGAATGGAGTTATCATTGTTTCTATGAAAATTCAGGATGAATTGGAAGAAAAGGGATTGGTTAGACATAGTCGGAATGGCATGTTGCTGGTAGTGAGCAGTTCTTTCATCGTGATCAAGTTATGCAAGTGAATTGTGACGGTACGTGCGAGGCTTGTGGGCCGTCGTAGTTGGTGGTATTCAGGAAGCAATCTACAATTGTGACCTGATACGTGGAGGTGGTCCCCAGACGTGCTATGCTGTCTTAGACCACTACTTAGAGATTTCCATATTCTACGATCATGAGAATTCACATGTGTGTTGCTTTGGTTCTCCTTAAGTGAGTTAAGTGAAAATCTTTTATATGATGAAGTGTTAGCCCGATTGTGGTTCTGAAGCTATGATGAAAAACATGTTCTATTATATGTTGGCATGTTAGGTTCAATGAGTGGTATGGAATTTGAAGTAAAGATCAAGGTAACAGCTCGGTGTGGACAAAGATGTCCCGAGCTCGGATGAGCAGGGAAGGAGTTTCGACATTTAAGGTAAGTTGGTATTGTCTTCAGCGTCACCTGAGATTGGTTTTTGTAAAAAAGGCATTGCATCCTGATTAATGATTCTTGATTACTTTTCAGCATTAGTGCGGTCTTTGGTTTGAAGGTACAACACAGTTATT
This sequence comes from Nicotiana noctiflora, assembly GCA_032618575.1. Taxonomy (NCBI): domain Eukaryota; kingdom Viridiplantae; phylum Streptophyta; class Magnoliopsida; order Solanales; family Solanaceae; genus Nicotiana; species Nicotiana noctiflora. The sequence goes on along the minus strand of JASVEL010009487.1, from coordinate 222,467 downwards.
TGTTATGGTAGGTTGTGGGAGTGTCTCACACAAGAAGATTGTATAAGTGAGGCAGGTAGTCACTTGATTGATTAAAGACTTAAACCATGTATGAAGGTTGTGATAATATCGTTGATTTGAGAATATATGCCTAGAGGGCACTTAGCCTATTGAGTTGTGGACTGCAGACAATTTCCCCAACTATGATGGATGTTCTTATGTGTTATGAGCGGAAGAGGAGTTATTATGGGCCGTGAAAGATAATTAGCCTAGTTCAATGCGATCAGAATCAGCTTGAGGTCGGTGGATAGATTTAAATCTAAATATGGGCTCTATATCAGGCCAGAAGTGTTCATTTCAACACACCGCTCCTTACTGGAAGAGTAGTCAGGGTGTTATTTTGTCATCAGATATTTCATGTAATGATGTATTGCATCATGTGGGTTGTGAGACGGCTTGGTGAAGTCCTTGTGTGTTGACACTCCGTGAAGAGATGATGTTATATGAGCAGAATGGTTTTTGAGACTTCAGATCGTATCGCACCTTAGTTGTGCTTGGGTTTTCTGGCTTCTGGCACTATATGTCTCCCTAGGGATGGAATTATTCACTTAGTGTGCTTGTGGCTGATATTCGGTATATCATTGAAATGAGCAATTTAGCTCGGTGCGTATCTCTTTATGCAAGTTTTATGGATAGTTCGTGTGGCATGCCTCCATGGTTATGTTGTTTGGATTGGGTTGCGCGCCGCAATGGTGTGAACCTGAGTACAGTTCCTGGTATTTGTTTTTATGTGTTTTATTTCCTATTTTATGAGAAAGTTTATATCAATTGTGTGCCCGCGTCGCATGTATGATCTGTGAGAAGGGTGTTTGTTTAACTAAGTTGACCGCGTCGCATGTATGATTCGCGAGCGGTGTAGTTAAATTTCCTTCCCAAAGTTTATTTTCCTTTATATCGCGTTCGATATGGTAGCCTATTGGTACATTTTAGCATCATAGGGGATTTTGATTATGTCCAAGGTGACTTATTGCCTGAGCAGTTCGTACCAGGTGAGAGAAGATCATTGGATTTAGGATTAGTGCAATCTAACTATATGAAGTCTATTAAGGAGCTAAGACCATTATTTGGTTCGGAATGAGGTGATGGTTCTTGTTAGGGGTATATACCCAATGATTTGTTGATTCGGCAGTCAATTAAGAATTTCTATACATCTCTTCTGTCATGGAGATATTATAAGAAATAGAGCAAGACCTATGTAGGTCATGAGGTGCAATGGGAGCATCAGATTCGTGGAATTTCGATTGAATTGATCAGAGAACGTTATTGTGGTCCTATGAGCAAAATGGTGCAAGGTTTGAATTCAGCTAAAGTGTATAGTCACATCTTGATACCTCGTCTAATGATTGATATTATAAGCGTATGTTGGAAACAGGCCTAGCATAGAATTTCAGATGTTGGAATTCGATTCTAAGGCTTGATTACGTGAATAAAAGGAAATATCTTCAGTATTGATCGAGGTAATGAGCTCAACTGAGTTGGGGTAGCACGGGAAGGTGCATGAGATGTCAAAAAGTGATTTTCAAATTACTTCAGCGTAGTTCATAGCACGTTCGAGGATGAACGTATGTTTAAGTGGGAGAGAAAGTAACGACCTGACCGGTCGTTTTGAGCCTTGATGCGTTGTTCAGTAGTCTGAGGCCATGAGTATCTTCACTTCACGTATTATGACTTGTGCATGCGGTCGAAACTGAATCTCGAAAAGTTCGGAGTTCATTTGGATAGAAATTTCTCATTTCAAAAGCTTAAAGTTGAAAGAATTAACTAGGATTGGATATTTGAGTAAACGATCTCGGAATAGGGATCTGAAGGTTCCAGCAGATTAGTATGATGATTTTAGACATGGGCGTATATACAAGTCGGGTTTTGGATGACCCGAGAGCGTTTTGGCACCTACTGTGGAAGTTAGCATTTTGAATAAATTTCATATGTTTGGCTTGAAATCCATTTCAATGTTATCGATGTCCCTTTGGGATTCTAAGTCTATGAATAGCTCCGTACGGTGATTCTGGAGTTAAGAGCATGATTAGAAGTGAATATGAATGTCCGTAGGTTATTTTAGAGTCATTTGGCTAAAGAAACAAATTTGAAGGTTTTTAAGAAGTTTGACCAGAAGTTGACTTTTTGATATCAGGGTCGGAATCCAATTCGGGAAGTTGGATTAGGTCCGTAATGTCGAATATAATTTATCTGTAAAATTTGAGGTCAATCAGACGTGATTTGATATATTTAAATATCGGAAGTAGAAGTTTGAAATTTTGAAGTTCATAAAGCTTGGATTGGAGGTCAATTCGTGATTTTAGAGTTGTTTGATATGATTTGAAGCCTCGAGCAAGTCCGTAATGTATTTTTGGGACTGATTGGCATGATTGGTTGGAGTCCCGGGGGCCTCGGGTGGATTCCGGGTGGTTAACGGATTAAAAATTGAATTTTGGAATCGCTGAACTTGCTGGTTGTTGTCATAACCGCACCTGCGAGAATTGGGTCGCAGGTGTGGAGCCTCAGATGCGGCAAGGGAGCCTCAGATGCGATTTTGGAGTGGAAGTGAAGGGATTGGTGACGCGATCAATTTTCCGCAGATGCCGAACCGCACTTGCGGTGGAGGAATCGCAGAAGCAGAAATAAGGGGGCCTGGAGAGGACCGCAGATGCAGTTGAGTGGCCGCACCTACGGTATGGTAAAAGCATTCATAGGACCGCATGTGTGAGAATTGCTGGAGGCAGAAGGGTATTTTAAAATCGGGATTTGAGTTCATTTCACCTATTTTTCTCTTGGTATGGGCGATTTTGGAGAGATTCAAGTAGGGTGTTTCATCATAATCGACAAGGTAAGCTAACCCCACCTATCTTGAGTTAAATATATCGATTTTGTATAGATTTTGGCATGTAAATGGGTGGAAATTTGGGGTTTTGGTAGAAAGACCTAGAAATTTATATTCTTGGAATTTGACCACGATTTTGGATATGGAATTTAGAAAAAATTATATATTTGAGTTCGTGGAGCTATGGGTAAACTTAATCTTCAAAAATTTTGGAAATCCGGGCACGTAGGCCCGAGGGCATTTTCGTCAACTTTTTGATCGGGGTTAGGAATTGCTATTAATTGGTTTGTAATGAATAAGTGAGTATATATTAAGGGGTTGGTATCATTGTTGACTAGCTTTGGAGCTTTGTTCATCAGTTCGAGTGTTTGGAAGAACGTGGAATGCCGATTATGGATCTTCGGAGCCAGGAGAGTCTCATTTCTAACCTTGTAAGAGAGAATTGTCCCCATAGATGAATAAATTGGTTCTGTGATCCTATTTGTGAGGGTTACGTATGCACGAGGTGACGAGAGTCCATGCGTAGCTACTATTATGCTATTGTCTGGGTAATCTAGGACCCAAGAGCATGTTGTACTTGGACTAATTGTAAACTTATTGACAACTCTAATTTCTTAAACCACATCGAATTACTAAATAAATTCCAAAAAGTATTAAACTTATTTTCTTAAATTATTAAAATAGAAAGTGATTTTTATTGAATAAATATTCCCTTATAAATTCTTAATTGACTATCTAAGCATGTATTTCTATGCGTGCATGCATCGCATGTATGATTCGCAGGCAGGGTGATTGTTTATTTTATGTTGATCGCGTTTCATGGATAGTTCGTGAGTGGGGTAATAGATGCATCTATGGTTCTCACCGTTCGACCCTCGGCAGTGCACAATTTATTTTCTATTGGAGCGGGTCGTAAGCCTCGGCATAATTTGCGAAATTCTTGTATTTGCTTGCCTTGAAACTTATTAAAGTTGTTATAGCCTTTTTGTCCGGCTTGAGAATAATTTTATAAATGATAAAAAGGAATTTGGAAACTTTCTATAAAAGGAGGAATTCTTTATTTGCTTCAACCCATCGAATTATAATCATGTTCATAAAAATCCACGATTTAGCATATATTGTATATATTAATATTGGACCACTAGTAAGTGTCGAAGTCGACCATCTTGTCTCTACTTCTTTGAGATTAGACGGAATACTCATTGAGTACACTTTATTTTCATACTCATAATATACTTCTGTGCATTTTTGTTGCATAGGTATATGTATCTCTAGTGGCCTATTGGGTGTAACATCATGGTTCATACGTAGATTTAGGTGAGTCGCATTTCTCGATTTGTAAATAACATACATTCTCAAATACGGGTGCACATTAATGTGACTCAAATCTAACTCTCAACGAAGTCAGTATGTGTTAATGGCCATAGGCGTACTGGTACGGTGTGGCCCGAAATACATTTTCACGACGTTGCAATTCATTAAAAAATGATAAAGCGTAATATTAATAAATGCACATAAACTGGAATATATAAAAGAATCAGATAAAAAAAATATGGCAGTTGCGTGACCGTGCTAGAACCAAGGAACCCGGGAGTGCCTAACACCTTCTCCCGGGTTAACAGAATTCCATATACGGATTTCTAGTTTCGCGAACTGTTAAACAGAGTCATAATTTCCTCGGTTTGAGATTAAACCGGTGACTTGGGACAACATTATTTTCCTAAGTGGCGACTCTGAAATTTAATAAATAAATCCCGTTCCGATTGTCCTTTAAGTGGAAAAACTCCTTCCCTTTTATTATTATATCCCTTCCCGGGTTGTAGTAGTAAATAAGCGGGTATAAGCGGTATACGTAAAAAGGAGAAGTGACAGCTCTGGCGACTGTGCTGGGGATAAGAAACCCAGAACTTCGGTTCAGGGTTTAAGAATTGGAGCTCACTTAAAATTGTGGTTTTGTTTATATATGATTTCCTTATATGCTTTAATCAATGTGCTATATGTTTACCGCTTTGATATTACGTGAATTGTATATATAAAATTGCGCCGAAAATCCTTCTCTTCTTACCTCCGGGGATGTGCTTACTAGTTGAGACTCCCCTTTTTGTTAGTGTCATACCTAAATAAGAAATAGAGGCCGGATAAGTTACAAAGCCGATTGACTCCGCGAGTCACCGGTACGTATCCCCCTCCTCGATTCGAGTTGTCCGCTTGGGTACACGATCTAGCACTCTCTGAAACTTTAAGATGTTGAACATAAGTCTAGGACGATTATTTGCATCATATCTGACTTAGAATATGTGGATATGTTGGTTATTATGTGTAGATGTGTGGATTAAGGGTGTATTCTGGGCCGATCCCGGGCCTAAACGGGCCTGGCAGGCCGGTCCAGACGGTCCTGGGCTTGGTGGGCTTATTTTTTGGCGGTCCTGGGCCTGGCGGTCCCGGGCTTGGTGGGCTTGGTGGGTAAGATCGGCCCGTGTCGGGCCTAAGCCCACGTGGCCCTGGGCCTGGCGGTCCGGGCCCAAGCTGGGTATCAAAGACCTATCATGATTATATGTTGCATTTATTTGTCCTGGACTATTTTGCTGACCGGCTAAATACCTGAAAACAAGAAGAGAGAAAATGTCACGACCCAAATCCGGTCGTGATGGCACCCAACACTAAAGCTAGGCAAGCCAGACCAACAATTGTTTCCACTGTGAAATATCAGTCCAAAATGGACAACCCAAGGAGAATATATGAGTCAACAGAAACTCCAATAATAATAATATGAATAAATACTGAGAAGTGCGAATATGAACTAACACTCCCAAAGATCTGGGGTCACAAGTCTAGAGCCTTTAAACTAAACCGAATAGTAATAGAGAATACCGAATGAAATACTCAAATCTGAAAACATATAATAGTAGCTGAATGGAATGAGAAGCTAGGTTCTGCGAACGTCTGTAACTCGAAATAGCTCTGTAGAAGATGGAGTGCTCGTCTATCTCTCCTGTGTACCTGAATCTGCACACAAAGGTACAAGGGGTGAGTACTATGTACTCAATGAGTAATAAATATATATTAATAGCTGAAAGTAAGAAATCCACAGAATACCCTAGAGTAAAGCTAAACTACAGTCCGATTCCTCCTACGAACTAGCAACAACAGTACATTACAACTATCACAGATAATTCAACAGATAAAGATGCAATGCAATGCACATGACCGCTACAGTGTATAGCCCGATCCATTTAACGCCGATGGCGCTCACTAGGGGTGTGTACAGACTCTGGAGGGGCTCCTACAGCCCAAGAGCAATAACACTGCGACGTGCAGCCCGATCCTCATATCAACTGCTACGGCGTGCAGCCCGATCCATCCTCAGTCCATAACATGCATACGAGTCACACAACAGTTCAAATTATTACTTCCAGGTTCCAGTTCATAAATTATGAAAATACTTTAATTCTTATTTAATTTTCCAAGAACAGGTGACTTAGCATTTCAACGTGGTGATTTCAAACCGGGACTGAGATCAGTGACTAAGCAAATAGAGCTATTACATATATAACTATCCCCTAGGGATACTACAGGTCGGCACAAGGCCCCAAACATGGATTACAGCCCACAAATATATCAAATACAGTGTGTTTCAACCACATATATCATGTTATTCTCATTTGGGATGGACTAAGTCTCAATCCCTAGTCACAATCAATCCTGCACCTGCCACGGGGGTGAGCCATGCCCTACTAGCGTCACAATGTGCTAAGCCGGAGTTTCGAACCCTCGAGCTACCATATACACTAACTACTCACCTCTAGCCGGCCGTGGACTCATCGGCGATGCCTTTTTCTTTTGAATTTTCCGCCTCATGCGTCGAATCTAGTCAAACCACAACAATTATATCAATTACGGGTCAAAGAAACAAAACCCAATTTAATTTACACAAAATATGCAATAATGCACCAAGTTGGTAAAACCCAAACCTCGGGCCCGCTTCTCGAAAAATTTCTTGTCTCGCCAAGAGTCCGTGCATATAAAATTTATCGAAATCGGAGTTCGAATGGCCTTTCAAAAGTCATGGCGCCCAATAATAAAGCTAGGCCAGCCAGACCAACAATTGTTTCCACAGTGAAATATCAGTCCAAAATGGACAACCCAAGGAGAATATATGAGTCAACAGAAACTCCAATAATAATAATATGAATAAATACTGAGAAGTGCAAAAACAAACTAACACTCCCAAAGAACTGGGATCACAAATCTAGAGCCTCTAAACAAAACTGAATAGTAATAGAGAATACTAAATGAAATACTCAAATTTGAAAACATATAACAGTAGCTGAATAGAATGAGAAGCTAGGTTCTGCATACGTCGGCCGCTACCTCAGCAACTCGAAATAACTCTGTAGAAGCTGGAGTGCTCGTCTATCTCTCCTGTATACCTGAATCTGCACACAAAGGTGCAAGGAGTAGGGGTGAGTACTAAGTACTCAGTGAGTAATAAATATATATTAATAGCTGAAAGTAAGAAATCCACAGAATAACACAGAGTAAAGCTGAACTATAGTCCGATTCCTCCTATGAACTAGCAGCAACAGTACATTACAACTATCACATATAATTCAATAGATAAAGATGCAATACAATACACACGACCGCTATGGGTGTAGCTCGATCCATTTAACGTCGACGGCGCTCACTGGGGGTGTGTACAGACTCCGGAGGGGCTCTTATAGCCCAAGCACAATAATACTGCGGCGTGCAGCCCGATCCTCACATCAATTGCTGCGGCGTGCAGCCCGATCCATCCTCAGTCCACAACATGCATATGAGTCACACAACAGTTCAAATTATTACTTCCAGGTTCCAGTTCATAAATTATGAAAATACTTTAATTCTTATTTAATTTTCCAAGAACAGGTGACTTAGCATTTCAACGTGGTGATTTCAAACCAGGACTAAGATCAGTGACTAAGCAAATAGAGCTATCACATATATACTATCCCCTAGGGATACTACAGATCGGCACAAGGCCCCAAACATGCCTTACAACCCACAAATATATCAAACACAGTGTGTTTCAAACACATATATTATGTTATTCTGATTCAGGATGGACTAAGTCTCAATCCCAGTCACAATCAATCCCGCACCTGCCACAGGGGCGAGCCATGCCCTACTAGAGTCACAATGTGCTAAGCCGGGGTTTCAACAAGCTACCATATGCACTAACTACTCACCTCTAGCCGGCAGTGGACTCGTCTGCGATGCCTTTTTCTTTTGAATTTTTTGCCTCGTGCATCGAATCTAGTCAAACCACAATAATTATATCAATTACAGGTCAAACAAACATAATCCACTTTAATTTACACGAAATATGCAATAATGCACCAAGTTGGTAAACCTGAACCTCGGGCTCGCTTCTCGAAAAATTCTAAAACTTGTACCAACAGATTCCTCGTCTAGCCACGAGTCCGTGCATATAAAATTTATCGAAATCGGAGTTTGAATGGCCTTACAAAAGTCATGGCGCCCAACAATAAAGCTAGGCCATCCAGACCAACAATTGTTTCAATAGTGAAATATCAGTCCAAAATGGTGAACCCAAGGAGAATATATGAGTCAACAGAAACTCCAATAATGATAATATGAATAAATACTGAGAAGTGCGAAAACGAACTAACACTCCCAAAGATCTGGGATCACAAGTCTCGAGCCTCTAAACAAAACCGAATAGTAATAGAGAATATTGAATGAAATACTCAAATCTGAAAACAAATAATAGTAGCTGAATGGAATGAGAAGCTAGGTTCTACGAACGTCGGCAGCTACCTCAGCAACTTGAAATAACTATGTAGAAGTTGGGGTGCTCGTCTATCTCTCCTAAGTGCCTGAATCTTCACTCAAAGGTGCAGGGAGTAGGGGTGAGTACTAAGTACACAGTGAGTAATAAATATATATTAAAGGCTGAAAGCAAGAAATCCATAGAATACCACAGAGCAAAGCTAAACTACAGTCTGATACCTACCACAAACTAACAACAACAGCAAATCACAATTAGCACAGATAATTTATAGATAAAAATACAATGCAATGCACATGACCGCTACGGCGTGTAGCCCATCCGTTTAACGTCGACAACGCTCACTAGGGGTGTCTATAGACTCCGGAGGGGCTCCTACAGCCCAAGCGCAAAATATTGCGGCGTGCAGCCCGATCCTCATATCAACTGCTGCGGCGTGTCCCGATCCATCCTCGGTCCACAATATGCATATGAGTCACGCAACAGTTCAAATTATTACTTCCAGGTTCCAGTTCATAAATTATAAAAATACTTTAATTCTTATTTAATTTTCCAAGCACAGGTGACATAGCATTTCAACGTGGTGCTTTGAAACCACGACTGAGATCAGTGACTAAGCAAATAGAGCTATCACATATATAACTATCCCCTAGGGATACTACAGATCGGCACAAGGCCCCAAACATGGCTTACAACCCACAAATATATCAAACACAGTGTTTTTCAACCACATATATCAAGTTATTCTTATTCGGGATGGACTAAGTCTCAATCCTCAGTCACAATCAATCCCGCACCTGCCACGGGGGCGAGCTACGCCCTACTAGCATCACAATGTGCTAAGCCGGGGTTTCGAACCCTCAGGGTACCATATACACTAACTACTCACCTCTTGCCGGCTGTGGACTCATCTGCGATGCCTTTTTCTTTTGAATTTTCCGCCTCGTACATCAAATCTAGTCAAACCACAACAATTATATCAATTACAGGTCAAACAAACATAACCCAATTTAATTTACACGAAATATGCAATAATGCACCAAGTTGGTAAACCCGAACCTCGGGCCCGCTTCTCGAAAAATTCTAAAACTTGTACCAATATATCTCTCATCTCGCCACGAGTCCGTGACTATAAAATTTTTCGAAATCGGAGTTCGAATGGGCTTTTAAAAGTCATGGCGCCCAACAATAAAGCTAGGCCAGCTAGACCACCCATTGTTTCCACAGTGAAATATCAGTCCAAAATGGACAACCCAAGGAGAATATATAAGTCAACAGAAACTCCAATAATAATAATATGAATAAATACCGAGAAATGCGAAAACGAACTAACACTCCCAAAGATCTGGGATCACAAGTCTAGAGCCTCTAAACCAAACCGAATAGTAATAGAGAATACTGAATGAAATACTCAAATCTAAAAACATATAATAGTAGTTGAATGGAATGAGAAGCTAGGTTCTGCGAACGTCGGCAACTACCTCAGCAACTCGAAATAACTCTGTCGAAGCTGGAGTGCTCGTCCATCTCTCCTGTGTACCTGAATCTGCACACAAAGGTGCAGGGAGTAGGGATGAGTACTAAGCACTCAGTGAGTAATGAATATATATTAATAGCTGAAATTAAGAAATCCATAGAATACCACAGAGTAAAGCTAAACTACAGTCCGATTCCTCCAACGAACTAGCAGCAACAGTACATTACAACTATCACAGATAATTCAACAGATAAAGATTCAATGCAAGGAACATGACCGTTACGACGTGTAGCTCGGTCCATTTAACATCGAGGGCGCTCAGTAGGGGTGTGTACAAACTCCGGAGGGGCTCTTATAGCCCAAGCACAATAATACTATAGCGTGCAGCCTGATCCTCATATTAACGGCTGCGGCGTGCATCCCGATCCATCCTCAGTCCACAACATGCATATGAGTCACACAACAGTTCAAATTATTACTTCCATGTTCCAGTTCATAAATTATGAAAATACTTTAATTCTCATTTAATTTTCCAAGAACATGTGACTTAGTATTTCAACGTGGTGATTTCAAACCAGGACTGATATCAGTGACTTTGCAAATAGAGCTATCATATATATAACTATCCCCTAGGGATACTACAGATCGGCACAAGGCCCCAAACATGGCTTACAACCCACAAATTTATCAAACACAGAGTGTTTCAACCAGATATATCATGTTATACTTAATCGGGATGGACTAAGTCTCAATCCTCAGTCACAATCAATCCCGCACCTGCCAAGGGATGCGAGCCACGCCCTACTAGCAGCACAATGTACTAAGCCGGGGTTTCGAACCCTCAAGCTACCATATACACTAACTACTCACCTATAGTCGGCCATGGACTCATCTGCGATGCCTTTTCCTCTTGAATTTGCCGCCTCGTACGTCGAATCTAGTCAAACCATGGCAATTATATCAATTACGGGTCAAAGAAACATAACCCTATTTAATTTATACGAAATACGCAATAATGTACCAAGTTGGTAAAACTCGAACCCCGGGCCCACTTCTCGAAAAATTCCAAAACTTGTACCAACAGATTCCTTGTCTCGCCAGGAGTCCGTGCATATAAAATTTATTGAAATCGGAGTTCGAATGTCCTTACAAAAGTCATGGCCCCCAACAATAAGGCTAGGCCAGCCATACCAACAATTGTTTCCACAGTGAAATATCAGTCCTAAATGGAGAACCCAAGGAGAATATATGAGTCAACAGAAAATCCAATAATAATAATATGAATAAATACCGAGAAGTGCGAAAACGAACTAACACTCCCAAAGATCTGGGATCACAAGTCTAGAGCCTCTAAGCAAAATCGAATAGTAATAGAGAATACTGAATGAAATACTCCAATCCGAAAACATATAATAGTAGTTGAATGGAATGAGAAGTTAGGTTCTGCGAACGTCGGCAGCTACCTCAGCAACTCGAAATAACTATGTAGAAGCTGGAGTGCTCGTCTATCTCTCTTGTGTACCTGAATCTGCACACAAAGGTGCAGGGAATAGTGGTGAGTACTAAGTACTCAGTGAGTAATAAATATATAATAATAGCTGAAAGTAAGAAATCCACAGAATACCACAGAGTAAAGCTAAACTACAGTCCGATTCCTCCTATGAATTGGCAGCAATAGTACATTACAACTATCACAGATAATTCAACAGATAAAGATGCAATGCAATGCACATGACCTCTACGGCGTGTAGCCCGATCCATTTAACGTCGACGACGCTTATTGGGTGTTTGTACGGACTCCGGAGGGGCTCCTACAGCCCAGGCGCAATAATACTGCGGCGTGCAGCCTGATCCTCATATCAACTGCTGCAGCGTACAGCCCGATCCATCCTCAGTCCACAACATGCATATGAGTCACACAACAGTTCAAATTATTACTTCCAGGTTCCAGTTCATAAATTATGAAAATACTTTAATTCTTATTTAATTTTCCAAGAACAGGTGACATAGCATTTCAACGTGGTGATTTGAAACCAGGACTGAGATCAGTGACTAAGAAAATAGAGCTATCACATATATAACTATCCCCTAGGGATACTACAGATCGGCACAAGGCCCCAAACATGGCTTACAGCCCACAAATATATCAAACACAGTGTGTTTCAACCACATATATCATGTTATTCTTATTCGGGATGGACTAAGGCTCAATCCCCAGCCACAATCAATCCCGCACCTGCCACGGGGGCGAGCTACGCCCTACTAGCATCATAATGTGCTAAGCCGGGGTTTCGAACCCTCAGGCTACCATATACACTAACTACTCACCTCTAGCCGGCCGTGGACTCGTCGACGATGCCTTTTTCTATTGAATTTTCCGCCTGGTGCATCGAATCTAGTCAAACCACAACAATTATATCAATTACGGGTCAAACAAACATAACCCAATTTAATTTACACGAAATATTCAATAATGCCCCAAGTTGGTAAACCCGAACCCCCGGCCCGCTTCTCAAAAAATTCCAAAACTTGTACTAACAGATTCCTCGTCTCGCCACGACTCTGTGCATATAAAATTTATCGAAATTGGAGTTTGAATGGCCTTTCAAATGTCATGGCGCCCAACAATAAAGCTAGGCCAGCCAGACCAACAATTGTTTCCACAGTGAAATATCAGTCCAAAATGGACAACCCAAGGAGAATATATGAGTCAACAGAAACTCCAATAATAATAATATGAATAAATACTGAGAAGTGCAAAAACGAACTAACACTCCCAAAGATCTGGGATCACAAGTCTAGAGCCTCTAAACAAAATTGAATAGTAATAGAGAATACTAAATAAAATACTCAAATCTGAAAACATATAATAGTAGCTGAATGGAATGAGAAGCTAGGTTCTGCGAACGTCAGCAGCTACCTCAACAACTCAAAATAACTCTGTAGAAGCTGGAATGCTCGTCTATCTCTCCTGTGTACCTGAATCTGCACACAAAGGTGCAGGGAGTAGGGATGTGTACTAAGTACTTAGTGAGTAATAAATATATATTTATAGCTGAAAGTAAGAAATCAACAGAATACCACAGAGTAAAGCTATACTACATTCTGATTCCTCCTACGAACTAGCAGCAATAGTACATTACAACTATCACAGATAATTCAACAGATAAAGATGCAATGAAATGCACATGACAGCTACGATGTGTAGCCCGATACATTTAATGTCGACGGCGCTCACTGGGGGTGTGTACAGACTCCGGAGCGGCTCCTACAGCCCAAGCGTAATAATACTGCGCGTGCAGCCCAATCCTCATATCAACTGCTGCGGTGTGCATCCCCCTCCATCCTCAGTCCACAACATGCATATGAGTCACACAACAGTTGAAATTATTACTTCCATGTTCCAGTTCATAAATTATGAAAATACTTTAATTCTTATTTAATTTTCCAAGAACAGGTGACTTAGCAATTCAACGTGGTGATTTCAAACCAGGACTGAGATCAGTAACTAAGCAAATAGAGGTGTCATATATATAACTATCCCCTATGGATACTACAGATCGGCACAAGGCCCCAAACATGCTTACAGCCCACAAATATATCAAACACGGTGTGTTTCAATGACATATATCATGTTATTTTTATTCGGGATGGACTAAGTCTCAATCCCCAGTCACAATCAATCTCGCACCTGCCACGGGGTGCGAGCCACGCCCTACTAGCGTCACAATATGCTAAGCCGGGGTTTCGAACCCTCAGGCTACCATATACACAAACTACTCACCTCTAGCCGGCCGTGGACTCGTCCGCAATGCCTTTTCCTTTTGAATTTTCCGCCTCGAGTGTCGAATCTAGTCAAACCACAGCAATTATATCAATTACGGGTCAAAGAAACATAACCCAATTCAATTTACACGAAATACGCAATAATGCACCAAGTTGGTAAAACCCGAACCCCGGGCCCGCTTATCAAAAAATTCCGAAATTCATACCAACGGATTCCTCCTCTCTCCACGAGTTCGTGCATATAAAAGTTATCGAAATCGGAGTTCGAATGGCCTTTCAAAAGCCAAAATTTTGTTTTCATAATCTAGGCCCTAATTCTTCACAATTTCTTCCCAAATTCATGATTTTTGATGTTAATTCTAAAATATAATCGTGTTTTTGAATCAAGAAACTTACCTCCGATTTTACCCCGTCGATTTCTCTCTTCACAGCTCCCAAAACCCTCTCTAAACGAAGTGAAATTAGTGAAAATATGATTAGGGTCGCATATGAAATTAATTAAATCTGTTTCTGCTCAGACGCCTCTTTTTATGCGATTGCAATGACTCTATGCGATCGCATAGAGTTAAATATTTCAGCCATTTTCCCTTCTATGCGATCGCAACACATCTACGCGATCGCATAGAGCAATCTCCCAGGGCCACAAATTCTTCTCTGCGATCTCAACACTGGGTATGCGGTCGCACTGTGCAGTCTGCTAGCCCTATGCGATCGCACCCTCTGTTACGCGATCGCATAGTGCATTTTCTCACCCCCTTCAGGCTCTTCTATGTGATCGTAGTGACTCTATGCGATCGCATAGAGCAATCACATACTGTAATTTTTCTGCTGCAATTTCATGTTCAAAATTTGCCCGTTGGCCATCCGAAATGATCCCGAGACCCCCGGGACCTCAACCAAAGCCACCAATACATCACATTACCTCATTCAAACTTGCTCGTAACATAAAAACACCATCGTAAACATCAAAATCACCATTTTCACACATATTCAAGCCTAAGTTTCTTGAAAACATCCGAAACTAACATTTGATCTAAAACCCGACCTAAACACCTCCGAATGACCTGAAATTTGGCATGCATATCCAAAATCACCTAAAGGAGCTACTGCAACTCTCGGAATTTCATTCCGAGCCTCGAATAAAAATCTCACCTACTATTCGGATTTCGCCAAAATTCAACGTTAGCCAATTCAAGCGTAAAACTACACCGGACCTCCGAATTCGATTCCGATTGCTCTCCTAAGTCATAAATGATCCTCCGAAACTAGTCGAATCATCAAAATTCAATTCCGAGCTGTCTAACTCATCGGTCAACATTCGGTTGACTTTTCTAGACTATCCTTCTCATAAAGAGGTTTATGGATTCATTTCTATCTAAATTCCTTCCGATTTGCTTCTAACTTTCCGAACACATGTAAATTAGCATATTGAAGTGTTAAAAGAAGAAAACGAGACGATAACTCCCATAATGACGAGTCGGGTCATTACATTCTCCCCAACTTAAACAAACGCTCATCTGCGAGCGGGTTAAGAAACATACTTGGAGTCTCAAATAAGTGTGGATATCTACTCTGCATCTCCTGTTCGGTCTCCCAAGTTGCTTCCTCCACGAGACGACCTCTCCACTACACTTTCACTGAAACTGTGTCCTTAGATCTCATCTTATGAACCTATCGACCCAGAATGGCTACCGGCTCCACATCATAGGTCAAGTCCTCATCTAATTGTATCGTGCTGAAGTCTAACACATGTGACGGGTCTCCAACATGCTTCTGGAGCATAGATACATGGAATACCGGGTGAACTCCCGATAGGCTGGGTGGCAAAGCAAGCAAAAAGGCCACCTCCCAACTTTCCTAAGCACCTCAAAAGGTCCAATGAACCTTGGGCTCAACTTTCCTCTCTTTCCAAACCTCATAACGCCCTTCATAGGCGAAACCTTCAACAACACCTTCTCACCTACTGAATAAGACACATCTCGAACCTTCCGGTCTGCATAACCCTTCTGACGTGACTGAGCTGTGTGAAGTCTCTCCTGAATCACCTTCACCTTGTTTAAGGTATCCTGAACTAACTCTGTCCCCAACAATCTAGCCTTGCCGGGCTCAAACCAACCGACTGGAGACCTACACTGCCTCCCATATAAAGCTTCATATGGTCCATCTGAATGCTGGACTGATAGCTATTATTATAAGTGAAATCTGCAAGATTCAAGTAATAAGCCCATGAACCACCAAAATCAATGACACAAGCACGCAACATGTCCTCCAGTATCTAAATTGTACGCTCGGAATGCCCATCCGTCTATGGATGAAATGCTGTGCTCAGCTCTACCTGTGAACCCAACTCTCGCTGAAATGTCCTCTAGAACTAAGAAGTGAACTGGATACCTCTGTCTGATATGATAGAAATGGAAACTCCATGCAATCTCATGATCTCGCGGATGAATATCTCTGCCAACCGCTTCGAGGAGTATGTAGTACACACTGGAATGAAGTGAGCTGACTTGGTCAGCCTATCCACAACCACCCAAACTGAATCAAACTTTCTCGCTATCTGAGGGAGTCCACTAACAAAGTCCATAGTTATCCTTTCCCACTTCCACTCGGGAATATCAATACGCTGGAACACACCTCCGGGCCTCTGATGCTCATACTTGACCTACTGACAGTTTAGGCACCGTGCCACATGATTCACAATATCTTTCTTCATCTTTCTCCACCAGTAATGCTGCCTCAAATCCGGATACATCTTTGCGGCACCTGAATGAATAGAATATCGCGAACTGTGGGCCTTATCCAATATCAACTCACGGAGGCCATCAATATTGGGCACGCATATCCGACCCTGCATCCGCATCACACCATCACTATCAATAGTGACATCTCTGGCATCATCATGTTGAACTCTGTCCTTAAGGACAAGTAAGTGTGGACCATCATACTGGCACTCTCGAATACGATCATATAAAGAAGACCGAGCCACCACGCAAGCCATCACCCGACCGGGCAAAAAAATATCCAGCCTCTACATCTGATTAGCTAACGCCTGCACATCAACTGCAAGGGGTCTCTCCCCAACTGGAATGTATGCCAAGATGCCCATACTAATAGCCTTCCGGCTCAATGCATCGGCCACTACATTGGCCTTCCCGGGATGGTACAAAATGGTAATATCATAGTCTTTAAGCAATTCGAGCCACCTCCACTGCCTCAAATTGAGATCTTTCTACTTAAACAAATGTTGAAGGTTGTGGTGGTCTGTATATACATCACAAGATACACCATACAAGTAATGCCTCCAAATTTTCAAGGCATGAACAATAGCAGCTAACTCTAAGTCGTGAACATGGTAGTCCTTCTCATGGGGCTTTAGCTGACGAGAAGTATATGCAATAACTCTACCCTCCTGCATCGATACACAACCAATCCCAACTCTCGAAGCATCGTAATACACCGTATAAGACCCTGAAGCTGATGGCAACACAAAGTACCGGAGCTGTGGTCAAGGCCGATTTGAGCTTCTGGAAGCTCTCCTCACATTCATTAGACCACAAAAATGGAGCATTCTTCTGTGTCAACTTAGTCAAAGGTGAAGCAATAGATGAGAAACCCTGAATAAACCAGCGGTAATAACCTGCCAAACCAAGAAAGCTCTGAATATCAATAGCTGAGGAAGGTCCGGGCCAATTCTGCACCGCCTCGACCTTCTGTGGATCAACCCGGATACCATCACTAGACACTACATGTCCTAGAAAAGTCACTGTGTCAAGCCAGAATTCACACTTAGAGAATTTTGCATAAAGCTTTTCTTCGCTCAACCTCTGCAATACCACCCTCAAGTGTTGTGCATGCTCCTCCTGGCTATGTGAATACACCAGGATATCATCAATAAACACGATCACAAAAGAATCAAGGTACGACCGAAATACACTATTTATCAAGTGCATGAATGCGGCTGGGGCATTGATCAGCCCGAAACACATCACCAAAAATTCATAATGCCCATATCTCGTTCTGAATGTTGTTTTCATAATGTCTGAATCCCTAATCTTCAGCTGGTGATAACCCGATCGAAGGTCAATCTTAGAGAATACACTTACTCCCTGGAGCTGATTAAACAAGTCCTCTATACGAGGCAATGGGTACTTATTCTTCACTGTCCCCTTGTTCAACTGCATGTAATCAATGCACATTCTCATTGTGCCATCTTTCTTCTTCACGAATAATACCGGTGCACCCCAGGATGACACACTGGGGCGAATGAACCCCTTATCTAAGAGTTCCTAAAGCTGCTCTTTCAACTTTTTTAACTCAGTTGGTGCCATGCGGTAGGAGGGATAGAATTGGGCTGAGTGCCCGGCACCAAGTCAATACCAAAATCGATATCCCTATCGGGCGGCATGCCCGACAGGTCTGCTGGAAATACATCCGGAAAATCCCACACAATGGGGACCGAATCAAGACTGGGTATCTCAGCCTCAACATTTCTAATGAAAGCCAAATAAGATAAACAACCCTTGCCAATCATTCGTTGGGCCTTTATATAAGAAATCACCCTGTCGGACACATAATCAGTCAAGCCACGCCACTCGATCCTCGGATTACTTGGAATAGCTAATGTGACTGTCTTGGCATGACAGTCCAGAATCGCATGATAAGGAGATAACCAATCCATGCTTAGAATCACGTCGAAATCCACCATGCCCAATAGTAATAAGTCAACTCGGGTCTCCGGACCCCCAATAGTAACAAGACAGGATCGATATACCTGATCCACAATAACTGTATCACCCACCGGGGTAGACACATGCACGGGCAAGGCAAGAATACCACGGGTCACACCCAAATGATGCGCAAAATATGAAGAAACATAGGAATAGGTGGATCCGGGATCAAATAAGATAGTAGCATCCCTGTGGCAGACTGAGATAATACCTGAAATGACAGCATCTGATGCAATAGCGTCCTTCCTATCCGGAAGAGCATAGAAACGAGCCTGGCCTCCGCCAGTATGATCCTCACCCCTAGGGCGACCTCTGGCTACCTGGCCACCACTCTTAGCTGACAGTACTGGTGCTAAAGAAACAGGCGCAAAAGACGAGGGTTGATCCCTCTGCTGAGACCGCTTACGAAGCCACTAAGGACACTCTCTCCTAATATGGCCAAACTCGCCACACTCAAAGCAATGGCCTGAAGCTGGAGGAAAGGACTGCTGAGGGACCCTCGCTACAGATAAATCTTGAGCTGAAGAAGAAGGAGCAAAGCTTTGAGTTGGAAGGGCGCTCAATGCAGGCTGACTCTGCTGACGACCCTGCTGACCCTGATGGCCCTGATGGCCCTGACGACCATGATCTTATGAAGCTCCATTGGACTCTGCACATCCTGACTGAGGAGATCTGAAAGAATGACCTCTGCTATGCTGAGGCTGGCCCCTAGATGGAGCACCACTTTAACCACCAGTACTACGAGGCCTCTTAGCCTCCCTCTCCTCATGCTCTCGGCGGCGATCTGTCTCAATCTGACGAGCCGCATCAACCACCTCCTCAAAGGTAACTTTCGAAGCCCTCTCTCTAGTTATCAATATACTGATAGGATAAATGAGACCATCTATAAATCTCCTGATCCTATCTTGATCCGTCAAACTCATCCACATGTCACGACGGGCTAGCTGTGTAAATCTCAACTCATACTGAGTTACCGACGTATCTCCCTGCCTCAGCCACTCGAACTGACGACGCGACTCCTCTATCTAGGATTGAGGCATATACTTCTCCAAAATTACAGTGGAAAAATGCTGCCAAGTGAGGGGCGATGCCCTAGCGGGCCTACGCCTCTTAAAATCCTCCCACCACTGAAATGCTGGTCCTGTGAACTGGAAGGTAGTGAAAGCAACACCGCTGGACTCCAGAATACCTGCAGTACGGAGCATACGCTGACACTTATCCAGAAAACCATGGGCGTCCTCGCCCTCAGCACCACTGAATGCCGGAGGCTGTAGCCTCTCAAACCTCTCCAACCGGTGCTGCTCATCTTCAGGCATAACTGGAACCATATGAGCTGGGGCTGGTGCAACAAGTGCAGCTGGCTGAGCTGGAGCTACCTCAGGTGCCTGTAAACCCTAAACTACCGGCTCGGGTGTGCGAGCCATGGGGGCCTGATTTCCTCCCCTCCTATGAAGAAGCCTCTGTAGTAGATCCTGCAACCACCCGAGCTAAGCGAGTGCATATTGATAAAATCTAGGCCAAAGTCTCCTGAAGACCCGGTATCTCAATAGAGACTGCCAGTGCCTAAACCTGAGCTGCTGGGATGTCTGCTGCTGGAACCTGATCCTGAACCTGGGCCACTGGCGCTGGAATCTGACCCTGAGTTTGATCAACAGGTGGGTCAGCAGGTGCTGGTACTGCTACCCTACCTCTACCACGACCACGGCCTCTGGGTGCCACTGGTGGTCGTCCACCACGTCCGCTAGCACGTGTTCACACCATCTGCGAGAGAATAGAATATGGAAAAGTTTAGTTTCACGATAACACAAACCGCACGATATGAATCCAAGAAAAGCTAAAGTTCTGTAGCCTCCCGAGGAGAGATACGGACGTCTACGTACCGATCCGCGAGATCCTACTAAATCGACTTATGACTCGCGAGGCCTAGTAACCTTCGCTCTGATACCAACTTGTCATGACCCAAATCCGATCGTGATTGCGCCCAACACTAAATCTAGGCCATCCAGACCAACAATTGTTTCCACAGTGAAATATCAGTCCAAAATGGACAACCCAAGCAGAATATATGAGTCAATAGAAACTCTAACAATAATAATATGAATAAATATTGTGAAGTGCGAAAACGAACTAACACTACCAAAGATCTGGGGTCACAAGTCTAGAGCCTCTAAACAAAACCAAATAGTAATAGAGAATACTGAATGAAATACTCAAATCTGAAAACATATAATAGTAGCTGAATGGAATGAGAAGCTAAGTTTTACGAATGTCGGCAAATACCTCAGCAACTCGAAATAAATCTGTAGAAGTTGGAGTGCTCGTCTATCTCTCCTGTGCACCTGAATTTGCACACAAAGTTGCAGGGAGTAGGGATGAGTACTAAGTACTTAGTGAGTAATAAATATATATTAATAGCTTAAAGTAATAAATCCATAGAATACCACAGAGTAAAGCTAAACTATTGTCCGATTCCTCCGACGAACTAGCAGGAATAGTACATTACAACTATCACAGATAATTCAACAGATAAAGATGCAATGCACATGACCGCTACTGCGTGTAGCCCGATCCATTTAACGTCGATGGCGCTCACTGGGGTGTGTACAGACTCCAGAGGGGCTCCTACACCCCAAGCGCAATAATACTGTATCGTGCAGCCCGATCCTCATATCAACTACTGCGGTGTGCAGCCCGATCCATCCTCAGTCCACATCATGCATATGAGTCACATAACAGTTCAAATTATTACTTCCAGGTTCGAGTTCATAAATTATGAAAATACTTTAATTCTTATTTAATTTTCCAAGAACATCTGACTTAGCATTTCAACGTGGTGATTTCAAACCAGGACTGAGATTAGTCATTAAGCAAATAGAGCTATCACATATATAACTATCCCATAGGGATACTACAGATCGACACAAGGCCCCAAACATGGCTTATAGCCCACAAATATATCAAATACAATGTGTTTCAACAACATATATCATGTTATTATTTGGGATGGACTAAGTCTCAATCCCCAGTCACAATCAATCACGCACCTGCCACGGGGTGCGAGCCATACCCTACTAGCATCACAATGTGCTAATCCGGGGTTTCGAACCCTCAGGCTACCATATACACTAACTACTCACCTCTAGCCAGACGTGGACTCATCCGCGATGCCTTTTCCTTTTGAATTTGCTGCCTCGTGCGTCGAATGTAGTGAAACCACATCAATTATATCAATTACGGGTCAAAGAAACATAACCCAATTTAATTTGCACGAAATACGCAATAATGCACCAAGTTGGTAAAACCCGAACCCCGTGACCGCTTCTGGAAAAGTTCTGAAATTAGTACCAACGGATTCCTCATCTCGCCATGAGTCCGTGCATATAAAATTTATCAAAATCGGAGTTCGAATGGCCTTTCAAAAGTCAAAATTTTGTTTTCATAATCTAGGCCCTAATTCTTCACAATTTCTTCCCAAAT
Source organism: Nicotiana noctiflora (assembly GCA_032618575.1). Classification (NCBI taxonomy): domain Eukaryota; kingdom Viridiplantae; phylum Streptophyta; class Magnoliopsida; order Solanales; family Solanaceae; genus Nicotiana; species Nicotiana noctiflora. The sequence continues at coordinate 200,352 of JASVEL010009487.1, read as the reverse complement.
TCATGAGTTTTGATTTTAATTCTACCATATAATCGTGTTTTTGAATCAAGAAACTTACCTCCGATGTTATCCTGTTGATTTCTCTCTTCACAACTCCCAAAACCCTCTCGAAACGAAGTGAAATTAGTGAAAATATGATTAGGGTCACGTCTGAAATTAATTAAATCTATTTTTGCTCAGACGCCTCCTTCTATGCGATCACAATGACTCTATGCGATTGCATAGAGTTTAATTTTTCAGCCATTTTTCCCTTCTATGCGATCGCAACACATCTACATGATCGCATAGAGCAATCTCCCTGGGCTAGAAATTCTTCTCTGCGATCGCAACACTGGGTATGCGATCGTACTGTGCAGTCTGCTAGGCCTATGCGATCGCACCCTCTGTTACGAGATCGCATTGTGAATTTCCTCACCCCTTCCAGGCTCTTCAATGCGATCGTAGTGACTCTATGCGATCGTAGAGAGCAATCACTGACTGCAATTTTTCTGCTGCAATTTCATGTTCAAAATTTGCCTGTTGGCCATCCGAAATGATCCCGGGACCTCAACCAAAGCCACCAATACATCACATTATCTCATTCAAACTTGCTCGTAACCTAAAAACACCATCGTAAACATCAAAATCACCATTTTCACACGGATTCAAGCCTAAGTTTCTTTAAAACTTCCGAAACTAACATTCGATCTAAAACCCGACCTATACACCTCCGAATGACCTGAAATTTTGCACGCATATCCAAAATTACCTAACGGTACTAGTGCAGAAATTCCGAGCCCCGGATAAAAATCTCACCTACCATTCGGATTTCGCCAAAATTCAACCTTAGCCAATTCAAGCCTAAAACTACACCGGACCTTCGAATTCGATTCTGATTGCTCTCTTAAGTCATAAATGATCCCCCGAAACTAGTCGAATCATCAGAATTCAATTTCGAGCTATCTAACTCATCAGTTAACATTCGGTTGACTTTTCCACACTATCCTTCTCATAAAGAGGTTTTATGGCCTCATTTCTATATAAATTCCTCCCGATTTGCTTCTAACTTTCCGAACACATGTAAATTAGCATATTGAAGTGTTAAAAGAAGAAAATAGGATGATAACTCCCATAACGACGAGTCGGATCATTACAGAAAAATAGCAATTTCTAGAATAGCATTGATGAAATGCTGTCGAAATTTTGGGAAAAAGAAAAAGAAACATGAAAATAGTCGGGATAATTTTTTTGAAATAGTTGGTCTTAAAACAATATGACCGAACTACACTGGTTTGATTCTTACCGAATATGAGATACATAGGCAACCCTCATCGGGTCCAAACACATCTCTTGCAAAAATAACAAAATAATGTCAAAATTTTAATTTTATTATAAATAAGTCTTGTGATGCCATTCTTGTTTAAAATAAGCCGAATGTTCCCCAAAAGGACGCCGGAAGGCTGTTTTTGCAAGAATAGCCACTTTGAGTCATTTTAAATAATTTGCGGGCATAGCCTTGAAATATTCCTATTGAAAATGTTGAAAGGCTGTAGCCTCAAAATCAAGTTTGAGTTATCACCCCTTTTGCAAAAATAACCAAAAAAAATTAAAATTTTAATTTTGTTATAAATAAGTCAGGTGATGTCATTCTTGTTTAAAATAAGCCAAATGTCCCCCAAAAGGACGCGGGAAGGCTGTTTTTGCACGAATAGCCACTTTGAGTCATTTTAAATAATTTGCGGGCATAGCCTTGAATAATCTCTTGTGGAAATGTTGAAAGTCCGTAGCCGCAAAATCAAGTTTGAGTCATCACTCAACTTTTCAAAAAATATCCACGTTATCAAATAAGCCATTACATGGCCGGGTTTTTGCTGAAATAGCCATATTTGGCATTACAACTTTCTCAGTCTTGTGTTGGCCTGTGGAAATGTTGAATGATGCCCCATGAGCCCCAAGATACGAGATTTTGATTTAGTCATCAAGTTTGTAGTTTCTTAAATAAAATTTTGCAAAAATAATCACTTTGTCAAATAAGCCATTACATGGCCAATTTTGTAAAAATAGTCACAATTGACATTAAAAAACTTCTCAATCTTGCGTTGGCTTGTGGCGATGCCGAACGATGCCCCATGAGCCCCAGGATGAGAAAATTTTTGAGTTTATTTTTCTTAAACACAATTTTTCAAAAATAGCCACTTTGCCAAAATAAGCCATTACATGGCCAATTTTGTAGAAATAGTCATAATTGACACTAAAAATATTCTTATTCTTGTAGAAATCTATGGCATAAGATGTGAAAGTTTTTCATCAAAGTTTGTAGTTGGAGTCGGCTTCTATAATTTTCCTTCAAAGAGAACAAATTTAAAAAAAAATCAAATAAACATCTCTTTATTCCTTGCATTAATTTGCAAGAACTATGCTCGGTCTAATTCATGAGGGGTCATGATACGTAGGCAATTCACATAGGATTAGACCATAGCCATAATCAAAATATAAAAAAAAGAGAAGAAAAGAAAAGTAAATAAAAGCCAATAAGGGTAAAAAGAAAAGAAAGTAGCAGAAAAACAAAGGAAATCAATAAGCAAAACACCTTAATGCTAGCATGTTGGCTTCGTTTAGTAAATCCAGAAACTTGAGGTGGTTGGTTGTGGTAAATTGGAAAACAAGATCCAAGGGAAATGAGAACTGACATCTAAGCTATTACGAGTGCTCAAGAGACTCAGGGTCAGAGAGTTCAACAAGGGTCTACTTTGGTAGAAGAATATAGAACACTGAAACAACAAATGACCAAAATACGTCAAGCATTGGCCAATAGGTAGGGACAACCTTCTCATGAGTTACAATTTGCTATACATCAAGAGAAAGACCACTTTCCCGAGTACCAATCGTACTCGTTTGATCTTCCCGTGAACATTGAGAAGCCTACCCGAAAGAAGGTACAGGAAGAAATGGCTCAATGAGTGAAAAGATTAGAACAACAGCTGAAAACACACAAGCAATGGCAGGTCAAAAGAGTGTTGCCTTCATAGATTTATATATGTTCTCTGATGTCCACTTGCCGCCTGGTTTCAAGATTCCCAAATTTGAAAAATATGATGGACATGGAAACCTCATTGCCCACCTAAAAAGGTATTTCAACCAATTGAGAGGTGTGGGAAGAAATGAAGAATTGCTTATGGCTTATTTTGGGGAAAGCCTCTCGGGAGTAGCATCTGAATGGTTTTGGGATCAGGACACATCTTGTTGGTACATCTGGGATGACCTGGTATGGCCCTTTATCAGACAGTTTCAATACAATATCGACGTCACCCCAAACCGCATTTCCCTTTCTAAACTAAAAAAGAAACCAATTGAAAGTTTCAGGGAATATGCCATCAAATGGAAAGAGCAGGCAGCTAGTGCTAAGCCATTCATAGATGATCACGAGTTGGCCACTATTTTCCTTCAAGCTCATGAGCCAGATTACTTTCAAAACATGATATCTGCAGTTGGTCAATCCATTGAAGAAATAATATATGTGGGAGAAATGGTGGAAGACGGTCTTCAGACAGGCAAAATTATAAGTCAAGCAGCTTTCAAAACTACAGCTCAGACTATTCAAAGTGCATTTGGTGATGCAAATGGGAGGGATGAAGAAATCATGATGATATCAGGGTCGAGAAGAGGTCCTAGGAGAACATCTCGAAGGAGTGAGCAGTCCCATCAGGTTTTCCATGGCCCTCTTAAGCATTACTACCCGCCTCAGAATCCTCCATACTTTGGAGATTCTGTCCAATATGTTGCTCAACCCTCAAATCACCCAAGAAAGCGAGCACAAACATCACAAAATCTCCATTAGCCTCCGCAAAATTGTCAAGTACCTTATAACCCACATCAAAACTAGGGGTATGGAAAGGAACAAAAGTTGAAAGATAATTTTACACCAATAGGAGAGTCCTATGCAAGCTTGTTTGAGAAGTTAAAACAACGTGACATGATTGCATCCATTCCTCTAAATCGGGTGGACCAACGTGCGAGAAGCTTTGACTCATCTAAAAGGTGTGAATACCACTCTAATGCTCTAGGGCACAATGTTGAAAGTTGTCGGGATTTGAAAAGAGAGATAGAAAGAATGATTCAGGAAGGAATAATTGCGGTCCAAGATAGTGGCATTCAGAACATTGCACAGAATACTTTACCTGCACATGACGTTGCATATTTGTAGGAATGATGCCCGGTGATGAGAATCCTCTTGGGAAATTGTCAACCGAAGTTGAAGATACTAAAACAGATATTGGTCTTGGCAACATTAATGCAGAACTCAGTGGCTAAGATGCCATGCTAGGTAATTGAGAAGGCGCTCCACCTCTTGGAGTTTGGAGGTTTATTTTGGTGTCATTTGTGTTCCTCGGGTTATTTCAGGCTTGTAATCCGGACATTGTCTTCAGAGTCAAAACCCCTCTATATTTCCACTTTGCTTTGTTTAGTAATAAATTTGTTTAATGTCGTCTAGGTTTGTAATTTTAGTCTAGTGTGTTCGTTTTCTTGTTCGTCTTGTTGTTCAACACATCAATTTAATACAACTCTTTGTTTCCCGTCATTTCTAGTCATCCAATTTCTAATCACTTTACAATTCTTTTCATAACTGATTTTAGCAACATGACATGCACATAATTCTCGGCTTGATTTTAAAAGTCAAATTAGCTATGAAACAATGTTGAATATGTAAGGGTATTTGGAAGAAACAAAACTTATCGGAATACTGTAAAGCTTGAACCAAGTGAAACTGGAAAATAAAGCGTAAAGAAATGCCTTGGAAATGCATCATGCTTCATCATTTTAAAGCCAAAGGAAAGAGTACCTCAAGACTAAAGGAACCATTCGTCATATCGAGATTGTTGCCCAATGGCACTAAGAATCGGCAAATACAAAAGGCAAACATGTGAATCAATCAAAGGTGTTTAACTGTGTAGTTTGTACTTGGTAGGTTTTGAAGATTGGAATAATGAAGGCATTTCGTTCTGCTATCTAAACACTTTATCAATTGTTATCCCTTTGATCCTTGTTATATTTTTCTTTCATATCCCTCTTTCGGAATCAACAACAAAAATCGAGGATTGAGCGGGGAAATCAAATGGTAAAACAAAAGAAAGGAGAAAAGAATAGAAAAAGAAAAAGAAAAGAAAAAAAAAGAGAAAATAAAAGAAAAAAAAGACAAAAAAAGGAAGAGAAAGAAAAGAAAGAAGATGAAAAGAAAAGAAGAAAATCGGGAGAAGTCAAATCGCAACAATGAAGCGATTCTATGATCCGAACTACGTTTGACTTGATTCCGAAAGGGTATGTAGGCAGCGTCACTGAGGTTCAGTCACAACAGAAGAAAAATTCAAGAATCCCCAATGAATGAAACTGGGACAGAAGTTATGGTTGTTGAAGAAATACGATTCCGAAAGTTGTAATCTTTAACCCACTTTGAAATATTTTGAGCCTTTATATCCTTCTTTCTAAATCCCATCCAAAAGCCTGCATTACGGTCCAAAGGAAGACCTTCCGATCAATCTTCAAGAAATGCCAAGTCAAGCAAGCAAAGGTGAATCACATCAGGAGCAACATTCCAGTGCGAACAAAGGAAAATGAAGAATTCGAGAAATGATGAGAACCACCACGGGACTCCAAGATGAGGGAAATCAAAATGAGAGAGTCTTTTCGGTGAAAACCCTCACGGGCACCGTAAGGTGATAGTGAGTTGAGAGAAAAATCAAAAAATGAGAGAGGCTTGATGGTGAAAACCCTATGGGCACTACGAGTCGACTAAGGATTATGAATCAGATTGGGCAAATGGAGTATTGAAGACCAGTTTCACGGCAGAACTTACAACAAGCGGTGAACATCTGATTTGCTAGATAGAAAAGGATGAAAGTGCATGTCAAGGTTGCTAGAGTCGGTATTCACATCCAATGGGTCATTCTTCTCTAGGTTTCTTGTTAGGAATTGTCTCTTCCTATTTTCTTTCACTATATTCTCCCCACATTGTCTTTCCCTCCTATTGAGTCTGTCGGGTCATAACAAGTAAATAAATAATTTCAAAATTTGCCACCAAGCTTTCCAATTGCAGGAGATGGGATTTGGCCAAAACATCAAATTGTCGTAAATCAAGAACAATGTCAGACATGATTGAGTTTCCAGTCGTCAATGAGCACAACAGATGAAGTTGACAAAGAGTGGTACACCAATGGCAAACAAAATCTTCCCAAACAAGGTTATCATGACTAGTGATGACACAATAAAGACTTCAAAAGTCAGGCCTGTGATTTAAACCAAAAGAGCAACATGTGCAACGAAGTGGGTAACGATTAAAAATGTTTGGGGTTCATGGGAGACACAAAGGTCGGAAACAATATAAGAAATGGAAGTATGGGGTTCGAACGGAGAGGAGGTATATCTTCTGACAAAGGAAGGAGTCAGTCAAGAAACATTCAAGGTCTTCAAATAGACTTTAAGATCGCAATTTGCAGGAACCGAGGAATTTGTAAAATAACAGGCCGTAAGGGCTACAGGTTTGAAAAAGAAGAAGTGAAAATGGATAGTCGGTAAACAGGCAAGGCATTCAAATGGAAAGCAGTTATCAAAGGAATAGAAAGAACAATCGCCATCAAAGTTCAAGGCCACAACCAACCACCGCATTTTAAACTGACAGATTTTTCTTTGTTTTGAAACAGGGACAAAAGATATTCTACAAAAGAATTATCAAACTAGGGCAAAATATTTTCTGTCACATTAAACATTTTCTTGAAATCGGATGGTCATCCGAAGAGTGAAGGTAAATACAGTTGTTTTTAAAGGTGGACAATTCAAGTTGAAAGGTGGATAAAACAAGTTTCGGAGGATGATAAGGATAAAATCTTAGGCTGTTGAAACTTTCTCCTAAGATAAAAATCTTAGTCTGATGAATTTGTCACCTAAGATAAAGATAGAATCTTAGTTTGTAGAAACTTTCTCCTAAGATGAAATCTTAGTCTGATGAATTTTTCACCTAAGATAAGGGAATAATGTAATTTGAAAGCAAAAGGAAGGTAAAAGTTGATAAAAAGGCATAATTTGAAAATGAAAGCAGAAGTTGGAAAAGGAAATGAAGGCGTAATTTGAAAACACAAGGAAAAAGTGGAAGTCGTTAAAAAGAAAGAAAGACAAAAGTTGAAAAAGAAAGGAAAGATTGTTGAATTTGAGACTTAAGAAAGTCCGAATTGAAAATGGACCCAGTCTGATGAATTATCTCCTGTAGTCATAATCTCAGTCCGATGGATCTTCCTCCTGAGACAATACAAAAAATAGACCCAGTCTGAAGAATTATCTCTTGGAGTCATAATCTCAGTCCGATGGATCTTCCTCCCGAGACAACACAAAAAATAGACCCAGTCTAATGAATTATCTCCTAGAGTCAAACTCTCAGTCCGATGGATCTTCCTCCTGAGACCATACAGAAAATGGACCTAGTCTGATGCATTATCTCCTAGAGTCAAAATCTCAGTTCGATGGATCTTCCTCCTGATACCATACAGAATATGGACCTAGTCTGATGAATTATCTCCTAGAGTCAAAATCTCAGTCCGATGGATTTTCCTCCTGAGACTACACAGAAATGGACCTAGTCCAATGAGAATCAAAATCTTAGTATGTTGAAACTTTCTCCTAAGATTAAAGGTCTTAGTCTGATGGATTTTTCACCTAAGATAAAGATAAAATCTTAGTCTGTTGAAACTTACTCCTAAGATTAAAAGTCTTAGTCTGATGAATTTTTCACCTAAGATAAACTTTAGTCACAAAGTAACACAATTTTTTTTTAATTTCTGTTCAGGCGCCCACCTGGATAATGAGGGAATATTTTCTGCATTTTTGATTTTTGTTCAGGCGCCCACCTGTATAACGAGGGAATATTTTCTGCATTTTTAATTTCTGTTCAGGCGCCCACCTGTATAACGAGGGAATACTTTTCTGCATTTTTAAATTTCTGTTCATGCGCCCACCTGTGTAACGAGGGAATACTTTTCTATATTTTTAATTTTTGTTTAGGCGCCCACCTGTATAATGAGGGAATACTTTTTCAAAATTGAAATTTTTATTTAAATTCTAACATATAATAACATGATATACCCAGTCGCCATACTGGGGCAGAGATTGTTTTCTTTGGTTGTTTATTTTGTCGCAAGCGGGAGTCCACCTGGAAAGTGGATGCATATTTCAAATTGAAGTGGTTGAACATCATCAAGGCAACAATAAGAATGCCGTTACAAAATACAAGTTCAAGGCAACAACAAGAATGTCGTTAGAAGAATACAAGTTCAAGGGAATAACCAGAATGCCATTAGAAGAATGCAATATACAAGTTCAAGGCAATAACAAGAATGCCGTTAGAAGAATACAATATACAAGTTCAAGGCAACACAAGAACAAGTTGGAAGGCATAGATAGGATTTTTTGTAATTCATAGACTATAGCTTAGGCTAGTTTATTTTATTTTGGTGTAATAAGGGGTCAGTCAGAAGTAACAGCAGTAATAACAACAACAACAATGAGATCACAATCCCTGGTAGTCCCAGCTACCAAACATTCCCGAACTACACTGACCTGATTCCTGTTTAGCCGAGGATATGTAGGCAACCTTTGAAGTAGGGTGCGGTCAAAAATTTTCAAAATGCTTCACGACGGAATACTCGAACAGGTAAAAATTTCTCATATTTGCTCACTTGTCTTTGCACATAAACTCTTCGTGTTCCCGAGTAAAGAGGGGCAGCTGTGAGCACGTGATTTTTACCCTACATATGAGTTATTTCCATAAAATTTAAAATAAATAATTTCTCCTTATTTTTACAATTTGTGTGAATTTTGTGTTGATTATTTGCATGTTATTTGTGCACAAGGTAGAACAAAATGTGCCTTTGCATTTAGGAGATTAATTTTGCATTTTAGTAGGTATTAATTCATTTTAAAAAAAATAAAAATAGTATTTTTATGCTTTAATTGAAATTTGCTAAAAATAAAGTTAATTAGCTTAACAAATTTAATCAAAAATAATTACAAAATAGAAAAATACAGGAAATACAAAAGAAAAGTAAAATACAACAAAATACAAAAAATCATAAAATAGAAAAGACAAAATACAAAATTATAATAAAGGAAAAGAAGAAAAGAAAAATAGATCAAATTGGGCCAATTTGGCCAGCCCAAGCCAATATTAACCCCAGCCCAAGTCAGATAACCCCGCCCGAGGTCCAAGTTCAGCCTCACCTGGTCCAAAATCTAAGGCTCAAAAAAGACGACATTTCATGTCATTTAATCTCGACTGTCAATAGCTTCCTGATCCAACGGTTCTTACTGAATCTGATATATTTATAGTATCGCCCTCATTAAACCTAAAATAACTTGATAACCTAACCCCCCCCCCCCTTAAAACTTCCCCCCCCCTTTTTCTTGATAAACAACCGCATGGCTTCTAAGGTTCCGCCGTCTACCGCCAAACGCTACCATAACTACAACCTGAAATCGCCTGAGTAACCTCATCACAAAGATCCCATCATTTACATTTGAATCTCACTGAAACGGTTCGAATATGTATTTTAGTGTTACCATCTCCGCCGTCTACGACGACAACAGTGTTCAAACCCTACCCTTTTAACACCCCAACCTCATTCTAAAGCCCATAAGTCCTAGGACATCACTGAAAAATCAACAAAGGTGTTGAGAAGAGTTCGCCAGAAAATCTAGAAGGCACAAGAAAAAACATAACAGTGGCAAGAAAAGGGTATGGACGGACCCTTGGTCAACCAAGACTATTTCCAAAAAAAAGGAAAGAAGAAAAAGATTTATAACGAAAAAAAAAGCTATGTTCTTTTATCTTCATTTTTATTTTGATTCTTTAATACACATGACTTCTAATTTTTTATTCATCCTTATTTGCTAGATTTAAAATTCGTCTATTGTTTTGTTTCTAGTTTTCTTCTTCATTATTGTTTTTATCTGTTTCATAATTAGGTTTTGAAAGTGTTCAAATTTATTAATATGTTGACAAATTTTTTATTTTTTTAGATAAGTATATATGAACCTGCCCGTTAGTTTAATGTGATTAACTGTTAGTTTGCTAGATTAGTTTTAAATTTTTGTTAATTAGAATAATGGAATCTATTTATTTAATTGACAATTACTGGCAGTTAATTCTTTCTGTCTCAAATTCTATTGTAGTCTTAATATTAGTGATTGGATATATCTGTATAGTAATATATAATTAGCATCTGGTAGTAACTTTCAGTGGTAGCAGGGGTGTAGCTGATGAAATTAGGTTAAAAAAGGGTTGGGAATGGTATAAGGTAAAATGGGTAATTTTTAGAGGAAGTGAAGGTATTGGGGAAATTTCAGAACAGCTTTATGGTAATTCTGAATAGGATATAAGGGTAATTTGGGTATACGAAATAACAATGTTGTAATAAAACTAATAAGGCAGTGCTAGTTTGGGCATTAAAATTGTAGAATCAGTGGTTTTCCTAGGCAAGTGGGGGTACAATAGGTATTACAAAGAATTTGAATAGGGTATTATTAACTAGAACCTTCTAGAATGGGTTCTAGTGCAATTTTCAATAAAATAAATGTAGTAATCTGTCTAATAAGCTGAAAAATGAGGGATTCTTAGATAAATATGAATTTTGAAATTCCCTCCCTTTTTTCTTACTATAAATAGGCAGTGATTTTGCATAATAAGGGACTTTTTCCAGATTTTTAAAACTTCTTCCAGATTTTAAACTTCTCTCCTCCAGATTTTTAATAAATTGAAGACTTTTGAACCCTATATGTTTTTGAACCCTAGAAAATTTCCAAAAAACCTCTGCTGCATTCCAGATCTGAAACCAACCGTTTTAGATCACAAATTGCTCTTCTTATATCAAAAATCCTCTCAAAAAATCCAAAAAAACATTACAAAACTAGTAGAAAATCAAAATCAGTGTTCTATATAGAATTTTCAATCGAATTGCAGCTTCTCAACTCATCTTTCCTCAATTACAATACAATTTGAAGTCATTGAATCCTTACAATTATTGACTTCAAGTTCGAATCAGTTTTGACTCAACTTCAATTAGAATTAGAGCATCGAAGTGTTGCTTTGACTGCTGTGATCTCGACTGAAATTTGAAAAGATTTGAAGTATTAACATTCCTGTCGCCTTTTGACTTGATCTGCTGATTAGCTTTTGGAAACTGACTGTTAATTCCTGCCTACTACTATTGTTGTGAATGTTACTGCTGAAAGTGCTTGCTTAATCATATCTTGTTGTTGTGTCTATTAGATCTAATAGATATGCTTAATTTTCAGGTGCACATTTTGTAAACCTCAGGCTTATGGAAATAAAGTGAATGCTATTTGAGCTGCTTTGCTGAAATTTTTCGTTTTTGTTTCTTTAGTTTTATGTAAAAATGATTAAACTATACGTTATTTGTTAATTAGATTAGCTCTAAAACTGTATAATGGGGACTGGACTGAATTCAAGTGAATATCTGAATTTTGAATGCATGAAACAATTAGGGAGCTCAAGGTCTAATAGGATAGTGAGATAGACGATTATGTGTAGTTTGTTTACCAGTAGAAGAAGAGATAGAGTTGGATAATAATTGATATTCTTAGTCATTATTGTGATTAATATAGTTAAAATAGCTAACTCTTTGTAAGCATGTAATCAAGGTATAAATGCATTTTATTATAATGTACAGCAGCAGTAGTGAATAGAATACAGTAACAAATAAACTTTCGGATTTACACTTAGGCAAATAACTAGATTGATTCATGTATGAATTGGTTTGATAAAAATAAGCAATATCTCGATAATAACCAAATCGTTAAAACTATTTAGCTGTTCACATCAGATCTTGGCATAATTATATGTTTTGATCAATAGAGCTGGGGATATGATTGTTGTTAGCAGTAGGTTTATACATGTGTAGAAGATGTTCAATTTCAGTCAAGTTTAAATGCCACGTTATTATGAAAAATTTGTGTGAGCAGTATGGACTACCTTAGTGATTGTTAGCTTATGTCATTTTTGAATAAAATATGGTTGTATTTTGTCATTGGGTCTTGAAAATTGTTTGGGCTTAAGCCAAGGATTGGCCCAATTTGCTGCCTTATTCATATGCTCATTAGAGCTTTGACCCAGTATGTGGCTGGCCTGCCGGCGCCACTTGAACTTTATGACCGAGGCCCGAGCTATTTGAAATAATAATTCATAGGTTCTAATTTAGAAGGCAAAAAATAAAGTTGATCATTAAAGACTCATTCTTTTACAATTAGGGGAAAAAACCTAGTAGAGAATTGTAGTTCACTTTAGGTATGACCTTTTAAAAATAAGTGAGATGAGCCTCGCCGCATTAAATACACAATTGCTGGGCCCTCGAATGAGTTTCTATCTAAAATTCTAGATTTGGAAGGACCATTTAGCAAATTTTACGGTCTTTCCCAAAGTGAACAAAGACGTAGATACTTTAGGCACAATTTGTAAATAACATACATTCTCAAATATGGGTGCGCATTTATGTGACCCAAATCTAACTCTCAACGAAGTCAGAATGTGTTAATGGCCATAGGCGTAGTGGTACGGTGTAGCCCGAAATGCATTTTTATAACGTTGCAATTCATTAAAAAATGATAAAGCGGAATATTAGTAAATGCACATAAATTGGAATATAAGGAATCAGATAAAAACAAATATGGCAGTTGAGCAACCGTGGTAGAACCACTGAATCCGGGAGTGCCTAACACCTTCTCCCGAGTTAACATAATTCCTTATCCGGATTTCTAGTTTTGCGGACTGTTAAACAGAGTCATAATTTCCTCGGTTTGAGATTAAAGCGATGACTTGGGGCACCGTTATTTTCCCAAGTGGCGACTCTGAAATTTAATAAATAAATCCCGTTCCGATTGTCCTTTAAGTGGAAAAACTCCTTCCCTTTTTTTATTATATCCCTTCCAGGGGTGTAGTAGTAAATAAGCGTGTATAAGCGGTATACGTAAAAATGAGGTGTGACACATATTAATATCAAAATTCCTGAAATATTTTCACAGAATTCACATATTTTAACATAAAAGCTTTCCAGCTACGTGCCCGGACTGTGGACGCAAATCAAGGTAACTGTAAGTGAGGTTTTAAAGGCCCCAAAGGCACGGAAAAGGGAGAAATCCGGTGATTAACCTTTGGGTCGTCACATTCTCCACCTCTAAAACAACCGTTCGTCCTCTAACATACAAAAGAAGGAAGTACATATGTCAGAAAATAGATGAGGATATCAGCTCCGCATGTCGGTCTCGGACTCCCAGATCGATGCCTCAGGAGGCTAGCCTCTCAATTAGATACCCACTAAAGTAAAACTCTTCGACCTCAACTGTCAAACTTTCTGCTCTAGAATAGCTAACGGCTTCTTCTCGTAAGACAGATCCTTGTCCAACTAGACGATGCTATAATCTAACACGTGGTAGGATCACCGTGATACCTCCGAAGCATAGACACATAAAATACTAGATGGACGGCTGACAAGCTAGGTGGCAAGGCAAGTTTGTAGGCCACCTCTCCCACACCATCAAAAATCTCGAGCCAATGAACCTATGGCTAAGCTTGCCTTCTTCCCAAATCACATCACGCCCTTCATAGGTGATACACAGAGCAATACTCTCTCACCAACCATGAAAGCTACATCTCAAACCTTGCAATCCGCGTAACTCTTTTTCTGCTACTAGGCCGAACGAAGTCTGTCCTGAATGATCTTGACCTTATCCAAGGCCTCCTGGCCTAAATCTGTACCCTATAACCGATCATCTCCTGGCTCAAACCATCCGACTGGAGACCAATATTGCCTACCATACAACGCCTTATATGGAGATATCTGAATGCTGGACTGGTAGCTGTTGTCGTAGGTAAACTCTGCTAAAAGAAAAAACTGGTCCCGCGAGCCTCCAAAATCAATGACACAGGCTCGGAGCATATCCTCCAATATCTGAATAGTCCTCTCAGACTGACCATCCGTCTGAGGATGGAATGCTGTGCTCAACTGAACCTGGGTGCCTAACTCATGCTAAACTGCTCTCCAGAAGTGCGAGGTAAACTGCGTACCCCGATCCAAAATGATTGATGCTGGCATCCCATGAAGGTGAATAATCTCTCCATTATCGATCTCGGGCTAACCTCTCCGATGAGTAAGTTGCAACAGGAATGAAATGCGCTGACTTAGTCAGCCTATCAATAATGACCTAAATAGAATCAAACTTATTCCGAGTTATCTGAAGCCAAGTAACGAAATCCATAGTAATCCTCTCCCACTTCCATTCGGGAAGCTCACTCCCCTGAAACACACCACCAGGCCTCTGATGCTCATACTTGACCTGCTGGCAATTCAAGCACCGAGCCACATATGCAACAATGTCTTTCTTCATCCTACACCACCAATAATGCTGCTGCAAGTCCTAATACATCTTTGCGGTACCCAGGTGAATTGAATACCATGAACTTTGGGCCTCCGTTAAGATCAACTCTCGAATCCCATCGACATTGGACACACAAACTCGCCCCTGCAACCTTGAAACACCATCATCATCTAAAGTTACATTTGTGGCACCTCCGCGTTGCATCGTATCTCTTAGGACATACAAATGAGCATTATTAAACTAACAATCACGGATACACTCTAATAGAGAAGAAAGAGCGACCGTGCAAGCTAATACTCTTTGCTAGGCTCCGAAATGTCCAACCTCACAAACCGATTGTCCAAGGCCTAAATATCCAAAGCAAGTTGTCTCTGGCTAACTGGTGCATAAGAAAGACTACTCATGCTGGCGAATATCTTACTCAATGCATCATCCACTACATTGGCTCTCCCTGGGCGGTATAAAACAGTAACATCATAATCCTTTAATTGCTTCGACCATCCCCGCTGCCTCAAGTTCAACTCCTTCAGCTTGAACAAGTATTGCAGACTCTTGTGATCAGTGTAAACCTCACATGTCACACCATATAAATAATGCCTCCAAATCTTCAAAGCATGAACAATGGCTGCCAACTCTAAATCATGGACCGGATAGTTCTTCTCGTGGATCTTCAATTGCCTCGAAGCATAAGCAATGGCTCTACCATATTACATCAATACCGCACCAAGCCCAATACAGGAAGCATCACAATAACTGTATAAGGCCCTTAATTTGTGGGAAAAACCAATATCGGTGTCGTAGTGAGAGCTGTCTTGAGCTTCGGAAAGCTCTCCTCACACCTGTCTGACCACCTGAACTAGGCACCCTTCTGGGTCAATCTGGTCATCGGGGCTGGTATAGATGAAAATCCCTCCACGAACCGACGGTAATAACCTCCTAACCCCAAGAAACTCCGAATCTCAATCGCTGAAGTTGGTCGATGCCAAATATTGACTGCCTCAATCTTCTGCGGGTCTACCTTAATACCCTCTACCGATACGATATGAACCAGAAATGCAACCGAACTCAACCAGAACTCCCACTTCAAGAACTTAGCATATAACTGACTATCCTTCATAATCTGAAGAATCACTCTGAGGTACTGGTCGTGCGCCTCCTGGCCACGGGAGTACACAAGAATATCATCAATAAAGACTATCACGAACAAGTCTAGATAATACCGGAACACTCGGTTCATCAACTCCATAAATGTTGCTGGGGCATTGGTCAACCCAAATTACATGACCAAGAACATATAATGCCCATACCGAGTGCGGAATGCTATATTAGGGACATCAGACGCCCTAATCTTCAGTTGATGGTAGTTAGATCTCAAGTCTATCTTTGAAAACACCTTCGCACCCTGAAGATGGTCAAACAAATCATCAATCCTCGGTAGTGGATACTTGTTCTTTGTTGTCACCTTGTTCAATTTCCGGTAATCAATGCACATCCTCATCGATCCATCCTTTTTCTTTACAAATAGCACCGGCGTACCCCAAGGAGAAACACTAGGTCTGATAAAACCCTTTTGTAGCAAATCCTAAAACTAGTCCTTTTAACCCTTCAACTATGGCGGAGCCATAAAATACGGCAGAATAGAAATGGGTTGCGTGCCTAGGGCTAGATCAATAAAGAAATCAATATCTTTGTCGGGCAACATACCCAGCAGGTCTGAAGGGAAAACCTCGGGGAACTCCAAAACACTAGGAACATAGTCAATAGAAGGAACCTCTGTGCTGAAATCGTGAACATACGCTAGATAAAATGAACTCCCCTCCCCGACCATGCGTCAAGCCTTCACATATAAAATAACACTGCATGTGGCATGACCAGAGGCCCCTCTTGTAACGACCCGACTGGTCGTTCTAGAAAATTACGCCCCAATCCCCAATTTAACTGTTTCCCTAAGTACTTTTCTGCTATTGTGGTTTGCCGGGAGAGTCGGCCCTGAAATTTGAAGTATTTTGGGACACTTAGTCCCTAAATGAGAACTTTAAAGATAGAAAATGGTTCGTAATCGGAACAGTGTTAAGACGATCTCGGAACGGAAATCCGATGGTTCCATTAGCTCCGTTGGGTGATTTCGGGGTTGGGAGCGCATTCGGAATGTATTTTGGAGGTCCGTAGCTCAATTAGGCTTGAAATGCCGAAGGTTGAAATTTTGGCGAATCCGAACGATAGGTGAGATTTTGATCCGGGGGTCGGAATGGAATTCTGACAATTTCTGTAGCTTCGTTATGTGAATTTGGATATGTCCGCAAAGTTTCAAGTCATTCGGACGTCGTTTGGTCGGGTTTTAGATCGAATGTGCAATTCGGAAAGTTTTAAGAAATTTAGGCTTGAATTCGATGTGAATTATGGGTTTTGATGTTGTTAGACGTGTTTTTATGATTGGAATAAGTTCGTATCATGTTTTGGAGTATGTTGGTGGTTTTTGTTGGGGTCCCGGGGGCCTCGAAGTGTTTTCGGATGGGTAAACGGAAGGAAAACATGGAAAATTACAGGTTGGGCCTAATGTTCTGTCGTTTTCGCCCCTGCGAAAATGGGACCGCAGAGGCGAGTCCGCAGGAGCGGAACATGGGACGCAGGAGCGCCTGGGTTCGCAGAGGCGGATCCTCTTCCGCTGAGGCGGAGTCGCGGGTGCGGAAGACTCGTCGCAGAAGCGACCTTGGGTCGAGGAGTGAGAATCCGCAGGAGCGGAGGGGAATTCGCTTAAGCGAGTCCGCAGAAGCGGACTATTTCTCGCAGAAGCAGAAATTCTCGCAGGAGCGGTTGTCCAATCGCGGAAGCGGACGCACGGAAGCGGTCCTTTTCTCGTAGAAGCGGGATTGGCCAGTTAGGCCTGGGATCGCAGAAGCGACAAGTTGGTCGCAGATACGGGCTCGCAGGAGCGGAATTTTGTCCGCAGAAGCGAAAATCGCAGAGAGTTAATTATATCAGAAGTTAGAAATTTCAGAAACATTTCCAAACATTGAGGGCTCGACTTAAGGGGCTATTTGGGCGATTTTGAAGGGAGATTCAAGGGATTTCTTCAGGTAATCAACTATGGACTCAAATTATGATTATTGTTGACAATATTATGCAATTATCTCATGAAAATGGAGGAATTTGGGGTGTTTTATGGGGGTTTTCACCCTAGGCTTGAACTTTAGAAAATCAAGGTTTTGAGTGGACAAATGGAGTCCGAATTTGATAAACTTTATATGCTTAGACTCGTATTGCGACAAGGGTTCCGAAAATATAACTTTCGTGATTTTTCGATAAGCGTACCGAAAGTCGGGTTTTGGCAACTTGTGGGTTTTGGTGTATTTTGAGTTATTTTGAGGTAATGCCCAATTGGCCTATTTTGATGTGATTCTATTGATTTTTATCAGATACTACACTTGTGGAGGCCGACATTCGCGGCAAGAGAGTTGTTTCATAGCGGTTTTGTACCGGAGTCGAGGTAAGTGGCTTGTCTAACCTCGTGTGGGGGAATTTTCACCCCTAGGATATTATGTTATAGTTTAAATGCCTTGTACGCGAGGTGACGGGCGTGTACATGCGCTGGTTGTTGAATACGTACTTTATTTAAAATGTTCGATGAGTGATATTCCTGTCTTTAGCTGTCAATTTGATATTTTACCCGGTAGTGGTTAGAAAAGCATGATTAGGTAGTACTTAACTGTTTAGTTGCCTAATTGCCTTATTTGAACTTCTTGATAATTATTGGCACTATTTTTTTTGGTGAAGTTATAGTTAAGCATAATTATTCTCTCTATGGATTCCTTTATTTGTTGTGCTTGTGGACTGCGGGTTCGATTCCCGGAGACCCAGGGCTGTGGGTTCGATTCCCAGAGACCCGGAGTGATATTGGTAGGGACTACGGGTTCGATTCCCGAGATCCTGAGTTATTGGTAGGGACTACGGGTTTGATTCCCGAGATCCTGAGTTATTGGTAGGGACTACGGGTTCGATTCCCGAGATCCTGAGTTATTGGTAGGGACTGCGGGTTCGATTCCCGGAGATCCTGAGTTATTGATTATTTATTGAGACATGGGCTGCGGGTTTGATTCCCGGAGACCCAGAGGTACTGTCAAAGGGACTGTGGGTTCGATTCCCATAGGTCCTGGACTTGTTTTATTGAGTTGGTTATTTGTTGTTAGCTTAAATTGTAGACGATTGCAGTAATCATCTTATTGTTGTTATTTCGGAAATTATTATTCATTTAAACTGCTTATTATTGTGATTACCATTGTATTATTGTTTCTCAGTAGGGCCCTGACCTTCCTCGTCACTACTCCATCGAGGTTAGGCTTGGCACTTACTGAGTACCGCTGTGGTGTACTCATGCTACTCTTATGCACACTTTTGTTGTGCAGATCCAGGTACATCAGGACAGGCCCATACTAGGTGATATCAGCAGCACACTTGGAGACCTCGAGGTATGATCTGCTACGTCCGCGGATCCGGAGGCCTTCCTTCTATTCTAGTGCTAGTAGATGTCTTTCCTTCATTCCGTTGTTAGATACTCCTTTTACATAGAGCTACAATTGTATGATCTCTTTTAGTCTGTGTTACCGTGGGGTTCCGGATCTTGGTAGTGTTTTATTTACTGTGTGACGGATGTATGTGCCAAGCGGCATGGATTACATATCTTGTTATGCTATTTTTCCGCTGTTTCTTATTTAGGTGTCTATAACTTGTATATTCCGCAACGTGTTAGGCTTACCTAGTCGTGGGGACTGGGTGCCATCACGACATGTTCACAATTGGTGAACTAGGGTCGTGACAAGTTGGTATCAAAGCTCTAGGTTCATAGGAGTCACGGGACACGGACCGGTTACTTAGAGTCTCGCTGATCGATACGGAGACGTCTGTATTTATCTACGAGGGGCTATGTAACTGTTTAGGAAAACTCTTCATTTCTTTTGGATTCCTTGTCGTGTGACATTTTTGGCATCAAAATCTAAACTATTGCTTTCTATTCTCTCACAGATGGTGAGGACACGAGCTACTCGCGACGATAAGGTACCCGCGCCCCCTGTTGCCGCCGTCAGAGGCCAGGGCCGAGGTAGAGGACGAGTACGCGCCCGAGGTGCAGCCATAGCACTCGTGCGCGCTGCCGTTGAGGTGCCACGGGTAGACCGGGTTGGAGCGCGGGCACTGGTACACCGACTACGAGCTGCTACTACTCCGAGCACTACGGGAGACCACGGCCCGGTTCATGAGTATGTATACCACTGTGGCTCGGGCGGGGTTGCTTCCTCTCACTTCAGCTACATCTCGGGCGGGGGAGGGGCCTAGACTCCCGCGGCCGTTACACCGGACCAGCGTGTGCCAGTGGGACAAGTTCCGGATGTTTTGGTTATGCCTCCTGCCGCCCAGGCACAACCCGGAGGTGGACCGACTGCCTGCGAGGACGAGCAACATAGATTGGAGAGGTTCGAGAAATATGATCCTCAGTGTTTAGTGGTCTGGTTTGAGATGATGCATTGGGTTTTCTAGAGGAGTGTCATCGTATTCTTCGTACTATGGGGATTGTGGAGACCGGCGGGGTTTCCTTTACTTGCCTTTCGGTTTCGTGGGGCCGCTTGATCGGTGGCGCACGTATGAGTTGGATAGTCCGGGAAGAGTCCGCTTCATTGACTTGGACGCGAGTTTTCGGATCTATTTTTGAGAGAGTTTGTTCCTCGAGCCTTAGGGATTCTTGGCGCTCGGAGTTTGAGCGGTTGCGACGGGGTTCCTTGTCAGTATCGGAGTATGCCATCGGTTTCACCCGTCTAGCCAGGGCATGCACCGGCCTTAGTAGCCACGGTTCGGGAGAGAGTGCGGAGATTTATTGAGGGCATGATTCCGCCGATCCGGTCCAGCATGGCGAGAGAGTTGGAGACGGATATATCTTATCAGCAAGCGGTTAGCATTGCCAAGAGGATCGAGAGTATGCTCCCTAGAGAGTGGGGAGATAGAGAGGCCGAGAGGTCCCGTGAGTCGGGCCATTTCTCCGGTGCCCGCACTTCGGCGGCCGGTCATTTTGGCGGGGGTTATTCCGGCCGACCGGTTCACTCAAGCATTGCCCGCGGCCGGTAGTACTCCAGCTCTTCCCGGCACCGCGGAGCCTTGTTATGCTCCCCGGTTTCCGGTGCACCTCTGCGCGGGGTCCTTCCGGGGGTCGGACTAGTAGGGGTGAGGTCGGTCGATCCACGATCACCCAAACCTCCCCGAGCTTGCTTTGGGTGCGGGGATACTCGCCATCTAGTCGGGGAGTGCCCCGGGCGTAGGAGGGAGCCCTCGTCGGTCTTCGCGGTCTCGGCGTAGTTCTCGGGGCCGGCGGCTATCATTCCGGCTCCGGCTGCCACTCCACTGCCCGGCCAACCGGGGGCGGGGGTCAAGGTTCCGGAGGCCGCCCTCGAGAGGGGGGACAGGCCAGATTCTATGCTATTCCTGATCGCGCTGCGGCTGTTGCATCCGATTCTGTTATCACAGGTATTATTCTGGTTAGTCACAGGGAGGCATCAGTTCTATTCGACCCTGGTTCCACTTTTTCATATGTGTCCTCTTACTTTACTTCTCATCTGGGTGTGCCTCGGGATTCTTTGAGTGCCCCCATTTATGTTTCCACTCCGGTGGGTGATTCTTTGGCTGTGGACCGTGTATATCGGTCGTGTTTGGTCACTATTTGTGGTTTTGAGACTAGAGCGGATCTATTGTTGCTCGGGATGGTCGATTTTGATATAATTTCGGGCATGGACTGGTTGTCGCCCCATTATGCTATTCTTGATTGTCACGCCAAGATCATGACGCTGGCTATGTTAGGCATTCCACGTATTGAGTGGAGTGGTAGTCGAGATCACAACCCCAGCCGTGTTATTTCTTTTCTCAAAGCTCAGCGTATGGTTGAGAAGGGGTGTGCTGCTTATCTAGCCTATGTGTGGTACGTCAGTATTGACACTCCCTCTATTGATTCTGTTCTTGTGGTACGTGACTTTGTTGATGTATTCCCAGCTAATCTCCCGGGTATGCCGCCCGACAGAGACATTGACTTTGCTATTGATTTGTTGCCGGGCACTCAGCCCATTTCTATTTCACCGTACCGTATGGCTCCTCCTGAGATGAAGGAGTTGAATGATCAGTTACAGGAGTTATTGGGTAAGGGTTTCATTCGACCGAGTGTTTCGCCTTGGGGTGCTCCTGTGTTGTTTGTGAAGAAGAAGGACGGTTCTATGCGTATGTGTATTGACTATCGTCAGGCTGAACAAGGTTACGGTGAAGAACCGGTATCCTTTGCCCCGTATTGATGATTTATTTGACCAGCTACAGGGCGCACAGGTGTTTTCTAAGATTGATTTGCGCTCTGGGTATCACCAGCTGAAGATTCGGGAGCCGGATATCCCGAAGACTGCCTTCAGGACTCAGTATAGCCACTATGAGTTCCTCGTGATGTCTTTTTGGGCTGACTAATGCCCCAGCAGCCTTTATGCATTTGATGCATAGTGTGTTCAGGCCTTATCTGGACTCGTTCGTGATTGTTTTCATTGATGATATTCTAGTATATTCCGGAGCCGGGAAGAGCACGAGCAACATTTGAGGATAGTGCTTCAGATCCTGAGGGAGAAGCAGCTTTATGCCAAGTTCTCTAAATGTGAATTCTGGTTGAGTTCTATGGCATTTTTGGGCCACGTGGTGTCGAGTGATGGTATTCGAGTAGATCCGAGGAAGGTGGAGGCCGTGTAGAGTTGGCCCAGACCCTCCTCCGCTACTGAGATTCGCAGTTTCCTTGGTTTGGCGGGCTATTACCGTCGTTTCGTAGAGGGTTCTCTTCGATTGCAGCACCTATGACCAGGTTGACCCAAAAAGGTGCCCCTTTTCAGTGGACAAATGAGTGTGAGGCGAGCTTTTAGAAGCTCGAGATGGCTTTGACTTCGGCCCCTATATTGATGTTGCCTATAGGCTCGGGGTCCTATACTGTATATTGTGATGCCTCACGAGTTGGAGACAGTAGGGTGATTGCCTACGCATCCAGACAGCTGAAGGTACATGAGAAAAACTATCATGTTCATGATCTGGAGCTAGCTGCCATTGTTTACGCCTTGAAGATTTGGCGTCATTACTTGTATGGGGTTCCTTGTGATATCTACACCGATCACCGGAGCTTGCAGCACTTGCTTAAGCAAAAGGACCTGAATATACGTCAGAGGAGATGGTTAGAGCTACTAAAGGACTATGATATTACTATTCTCTATCATCCGGGCAAGGCTAATGTGGTTGCTGATGCCTTGAGTCGTCGGGCAGAGAGTTTGGGGAGTTTAGCATATCTACCGGCTTCGGAGAGGCCTATGGCGATGGATGTTCAGGCTTTGGCCAGGCAGTTTGTTAGATTGGATCTTTCGGAGCCCAGCCGGGTTCTAGCCTGTGTGGTTTCTCGGTCTTCTCTATTTGATCGCATCAGGGAGCGTCAGTTCGACGACCCTCATTTGCTTGTCCTTCGGGATAGAGTTCGGCGTGGTGATGCTCGAGATGTTACCATTGGGGATGATGGAGTTATGAGGATGCAGGGGCGTATCTGTGTGCCCAATGTAGATGATCTTCGAGAGCTGATTCTAGCAGAGGCCTATAGCTCGCGGTATTCCATCCATCCGGGAGCCGCAAAGATGTATCAGGACTTGAAACAGCATTACTGGTGGAGGCGGATGAAGAGGGATATAGTTGATTATGTTTCCGGATGCCTCAACTGCCAGCAGGTGAAGTATGAGCATCAGCGTCCGGGTGGATTGATGCAGCAGATTGAGATTCCAGAGTGGAAATGGGAGCGCATCACCATGGACTTTGTATCTGGACTTCCACGGATCGTTAGGAAGTTTGATTCCATTTGGGTTATTGTGGATCGGCTGACCAAGTCCGCCCATTTTATACCGGTGAGCACTACTTATTCATCGGAGCGACTAACGGAGATCTATATCAAGGAGATAGTTCGGCTGCATGGTATTCCAGTTTCCATCATTTCAAATAGACGCACTCAGTTCACTTAACGGTGCTGGAGAGCTGTACAGCAGGAGTTAGGTACTCGGGTGGAGCTGAGCACAACATTTCACCCCCAGACTGATGGGCAGTCCGAGCGCACTATTCAGATTTAGGAGGATATGCTCCGTGCATGCGTGATTGAGTTTGGAGGTTCATGGGATCACTTCTTGCCACTGGCGGAGTTTGCTTATAACAACAGCTACCAGTCTAGTATTCGGATGGCACCGTATGAGGCCCTATATGGTAGGAGGTGCAGGTCTCCCGTGGGTTGGTTCGAGCCGGGGCGAGGCCAGGTTGCTAGGTACTGATATGGTTCAGGATGCTATGGACAAGGTCAAGGTGATTCAGGACAGACTTCGTGCGGCCCAGTCTAGACAGAAGAGTTATGCGGACAAGAAGGTTCGCGATGTGGCTTTTATGGTTGGCGAGCGGGTTCTGCTTCGAGTCTCGCCCATGAAGGGCGTTATGAGGTTTGGGAAGAAAGGGAAGCTGAGTCCTAGATTTATTGGCCCTTTTGAGATTTTGAGGCGTATTGGGGAGGTTGCCTATGAGTTAGCCTTACCTCCTAGTCTAGCTGGAGTTCACCCCGTATTTCATGTCTCTATGCTCCGGAGATACCATGGTGACCCGTCGCATGTGTTGGATTTTACATCTGTTCAGCTAGACAAGGATCTATCTTATGTTGAGGAGCCAGTAGCCATTCTAGACAGGCAGGTCAGGAAGCTAAGGTCAAAGAACATCGGTTCGGTAAAGGTTCAGTGGCGGGGCCAGCCGGTCGAGGAGGCGACTTGGGAGACCGAGCAGGATATGCGCAGCCAGTACCCTCATCTTTTCACTACTCCAGGTATGTTTTCTATGCTCGTTCGAGGATGAACGAATCTTTTAAGTGTGGGAAGATGTAACGACCCGACCGGTCATTCTAGAAAATTACGCCCCAATCCCCAATTTAACTGTTTCCCTAAGTACTTTTCTGCTATTGTGGTTTGCCGGGAGAGTCGGCCCTGAAATTTGAAGTATTTTGGGACACTTAGTCCCTAAATGAGAACTTTAAAGATAGAAAATGGTCCGTAACCGGAACAGTGTTAAGAGGATCTCGGAACGGAAATCCGATGGTTCCATTAGCTCCGTTGGGTGATTTCGGGGTTGGGAGCGCATTCGGAATGTATTTTGGAGGTCCCTAGCTCAATTAGGTTTGAAATGCCGAAGGTTGAAATTTTGGCGAATCCGAACGATAGGTGAGATTTTGATCCGGGGGTCGGAATGGAATTCTGGACAATTTCTGTAGCTTCGTTATGTGAATTTGGATATGTCCGCAAAGTTTCGGGTCATTCGGACGTCGTTTGGTCGGGTTTTAGATCGAATGTGCAATTCGGAAAGTTTTAAGAAATTTAGGCTTGAATTCGATGTGAATTATGGGTTTTGATGTTGTTAGACGTGTTTTTATGATTGGAATAAGTTCGTATCATGTTTTGGAGTATGTTGGTGGTTTTCGTTGGGTCCTGGGGGCCTCGGAGTGTTTTCGGATGGGTAAACGGAAGGAAAACATGGAAAATTGCAAGTTGGGCCTTCTGTTATGTCGTTTTTGCCCCTGCGGAAATGGGACCGCAGAGGCGAGTCCACAGGAGCGGAACTTGGGGCGCAGGAGCGCCTGGGTTCGCAGAGGCGGATCCTCTTCCACTGAGGCGGAGTCTCGGGTGCGGAAGACTCGTCGCAGATGCGACCTTGGGTCGAGGAGTGAGAATCCGCAGGAGCGGAGGGGAATTCGCTTAAGCGAGTCCGCAGAAGCGGACTATTTCTCGCAGAAGCGGAAATGTTCGCAGGAGCGGTTGTCCAAACGCGGAAGCGGACGCGCGAAAGCGGTCCTTTTCTCGCAGAAGCGGGATTGGCCGGTTAGGCCTGGGATCGCAGAAGCGACCAGTTGGTCGCAGATACGGGCTCGCAGGAGCGGAATTTAGTCCGCAGAAGCGGAAATCGCAGAGAGTTAATTATATCAGAAGTTAGAAATTTCAGAAACATTTCCAAACATTGAGGGCTCGGCTTAAGGGGCGATTTGGGCGATTTTGAAAGGAGATTCAAGGGGTTTCTTCAGGTAATCAACTATGGACTCAAATTATGATTATTGTTGACAATATTATGCAATTATCTCATGAAAATGGAGGAATTTGGGGTGTTTTATGGGGGTTTTCACCCTAGGCTTGAACTTTAGAAAATCAAGGTTTTGAGTGGGCAAATGGAGTCCGAATTTGATAAACTTTATATGCTTAGACTCGTATTGAGACAAGGGTTCCGAAAATATAACTTTCGTGATTTTTCGATAAGCGTACCAAAAGTCGGGTTTTGGCAACTTGTGGGTTTTGGTGTATTTTGAGTTATTTTGAGGTAATGCCCAATTGGCCTATTTTGATGTGATTCTATTGATTTTTATCAGATACTACACTTGTGGAGGCCGACATTCGCGGCAAGAGAGTTGTTTCATAGCGGTTTTGTACCGGAGTCGAGGTAAGTGGCTTGTCTAACCTCGTGTGGGGGAATTTTCACCCCTAGGATATTATGTGATAGTTTAAATGCCTTGTACGCGAGGTGACGGGCGTGTACATGCACTGGTTGTTGAAAACGCACTTTAATTAAAATGTCCAATTCGCGATATTCATGTTCTTAGGTGTGTTAATTTGATATTTTACCCGGTAGTGGTTAGAAAAGCATGATTAGGTAGTACTTAACTGTTTAGTTGCCTAATTGCCTTATTTGAACTTCTTGATAATTATTGGCACTATTGTTTTTGGTGAAGTTATAGTTAAGCATAATTATTCTCTCTACGGATTCCTTTATTTGCTGTGCTTGTGGACTGCGGGTTCGATTCCTGGAGACCCAGGGCTTTGGGTTCGATTCCCAGAGACCCGGAGTGATATTGGTAGGGACTACGGGTTCGATTCCCGAGATCCTGAGTTATTGGTAAGGACTACGGGTTCGATTCCCGAGATCCTGAGTTATTGGTAGGGACTATGGGTTCGATTCCCGAGATCCTGAGTTATTGGTAGGGACTGCGGGTTCGATTCCCGGAGATCCTGAGTTATTGATTATTTATTGAGACATGGGCTGGGGGTTCGATTCCCGGAGACCCAGAGGTACTGTCAAGGGGATTGTGGGTTCGATTCCCATAGGTCCTGGACTTGTTTTATTGAGTTGGTTATTTGTTGTTAGCTTAAATTGTAGAAGATTGCAGTAATCATCTTATTGTTGTTATTTCGGAAATTATTATTCATTTAAACTGCTTATTATTGTGATTACCATTGTATTATTATTTCTCAGTAGGGCCCTGACCTTCTTCGTCACTACTCCATCGAGGTTAGGCTTGGCACTTACTGAGTACCGCTGTGGTGTACTCATGCTACTCTTCTGCACACTTTTGTTGTGCAGATCTAGGTACATCAGGGCAGGCTCACACCAGGTGATTCAGCAGCATTTTGGGAGACCTCGAGGTATGATCCGCTACGTCCGTGGATCCGGAGGCCTTCCTTCTATTCTAGTGCTAGTAGATGTCTTTCCTTCATTCCGTTGTTAGATACTCCTTTTACATAGAGCTACAATTGTATGATCTATTTTAGTCTGTGTTTCCGTGGGGTTCTAGATCTTGCTAGTGTTTTATTTACTGTGTGACGGATGTATGTTCCAAGCGGCATGGATTACATATCTTGTTATGCTATTTTTCCGTTGTTTCTTATTTTGGTGTCTATAACTTGTATATTCCGCAACGTGTTAGGCTTACCTAGTCGTGGGGACTGGGTGCCATCACGACATGTTCACAATTGGTGAACTAGGGTCGTGACACCTCTCCACTCTGATCGGGGCAAATCTGGCAAAGCCAAGGTCACGGTCTTGGCGTGACAATCTAAGATAGTATGATACGAGGATAACCAATTCACCCATAATATGACGTTGAAATCTACCATGTCTAAGAGCAATAAATAAACACAGGTCTCAAGAACCTCAAACACTGCCACACAGGAACGATGAACTCGACTGACCACTATAGAATCACCCATCAGTGTAGATACATAAACAGGAATACCCAAGGCATCACTAGGCATAACCACGTAGAGTGTAAAATAGGACGACACATACGAACACGTAGACCAAGGGTAAAATAGTACTAAAGTATCTGTAGTACAAATAAGAAAGGTACATATAATGTATGTACTTGAAGACTTAGCCTCTGGCAAAGCTGTTGGCTAGCCTGTACCTCTGGCAACCTGAACTCCACCTCTAAGACCTCTACATCCACCTCTAACACCTCTGACACCACCTCTAGCTAGCTGGGCAGGCTGTGGAACCTCCGGTGCTTGAATCATAACACGCAAACTTTGATGCTGGAGGCTGCCATAAACTCGAGGGCAATGTCTGAAAATATGCCTCGGATCACCACAATCATGGTAAGACCTCGTTAGCTGCGGCTGAGCACCCCTCAACCTAAGGCAAACCCTATTGAGATGACCATACTCGCCACACTCATAACATCCACGCGACCGCTGAGGGAACTGAGGCTGACCCTATCGACCTGAAGTACCAGGAGTGACACGGGAAGCTGACTGAAAGGTCCTGGGAGGATGGCCTCTACCCTAAGTACCTCTTCCTCCAGACGAGGTACCCCTAAACCTGCCTGTGCGACAGTGCCTCTTATCCTACCCATGACACCTCCTTGTGGTAGAGCTATCTCATCTTTATGGCCAATATTGGCCGCCTCGTGAAAAGTGATCTCACTCTTAGCCTGAGCCACTATACTCGGCTGCCCTGCCACTGCTAGCCGAACTCCTAGAAGCAAACTCGCTTAAATGACTCTCTCCACAAAGCCTACCAATCGAACTAGAGCATCCTGAAGAACTGGTGTGGCAATGAACCCCTCTGGGACCTGAGTTGTGCCTACCGGGACTGCTAGAGCTGGAACCTCCTACTCCAAATCAACCCGTGGCTCCACCACTGAAGCGGCTGCTGGGGGCTCGGACTGCTGCGCGGTAGGAGAGGAAGCACGTGTTCTTGCCATCTGCAGAGGGGCAGAATAGAAACTCAATCATTACTTGAAAAAAAATAGAATTGCACGGCAAGAAGGAACAAATGTGAAACTTTCCTAACTCTGTAGCCTCTAGGGGATAAATACAGACGTCTCTGTACCGATCCCTCAGACTCTACCGAGTTTGTCCGTGAGTTATGAGACATATGTAACCTAGTGCTCTGATACCAACTTGTCATGACACAGATTTCCCACCCTCGGGAGTCGTGATAGATCCTACTAATAGGAGCTAGGCAAGCCAATTATCAATTACCTCTTTTAGTAAACATCGACAACATTAGCAGTGAGGAAGCATTTAACAATAAAGCGAAAGTCTCAAATAAAATTTACCAAAAGAAATGCAGAAGTTCGGCCTCTACTTAAGACTGGTGTCACAATACTCACGAACGACTAGAGAATACTAGATATAATATTTGAATGAAACATAAAACTATCTGCCACGGTACCATGATAACAAACTGAATAAAATATAAAGGACTCCGGGCCTGCGGACGTCATCAAGGCTACCTCGAATGTCCTGAACTGGAAACTCGCTCCCAGAATGCTATTGCTACTCAAATGCTGCTCTAACACCTGGATCTGTGTAAAATGTGCACAGAGTGTAGCATCAACACAACTGACCCCATGTGCTGGTAAGTGCCTAGCCTAACCCCAATGAAGTAGTAACGGGGCTACCCCGATGAAGTAGTGACGGAGCTAGACCAGACTACAAAAAAACCTGTGCACATATATATATATACACACACACAAACAAAATATGAGAGAATACATGAATTTAACAATTCAAAATGGAGGGGAGCATGCTGTAGGATCTGTAGCAGTTTAGAATACAAGGTAAATAAATAAGGAATGAAACAGTACAACTACGAAGTCAACGAGAGTAATAAATCAAATATGGCACGGAATGTCCCTTCGTGCATTAACAATCAAAACATGGCACGGAATGTCCCTTCGTGCATTAATAATCAAAACATGGCACAGAATGTTCCTTCGTGCAATAAAAATCAAAACTTGGCACGGAATGATCCTTCGTGCAAATCAAAATACGGCACGAAATATTTCTTCGTACATTAATAATAAAAATATGACACACAATGTTCCTTCA
Organism: Nicotiana noctiflora; assembly: GCA_032618575.1. NCBI lineage: Eukaryota > Viridiplantae > Streptophyta > Magnoliopsida > Solanales > Solanaceae > Nicotiana > Nicotiana noctiflora. The sequence goes on along the minus strand of JASVEL010009487.1, from coordinate 170,731 downwards.
TACAATAGTAATCAAATATGACACGAAATATTCCTTCATGCATTTGTAATCAAAACAATCGTGCATGTCATCACACATCGTGGTTTATCGCTAAACCTCACCCAAACAACAATCACAAACAATGGGGGCGAGGGGATAAACAAAAGTAATAGATATCCCAGCAAGGGAAAACACAAGTAAACAATCAAATTCCAGCAAGGGAATAATAACAACAACTTTCACATCTCGGTGAATGAGATAATCAATATACGTAAACATCCTAGCAAGGGAATAATCACATTTCTTTCTCTTTCTTTCATTTTTACTCAATAGTTACTCTATCATTCGAGCAAATGCTCCAAAAAGTTTACAAAATCATAAATTCCTTCCTACACTCTTCACATTATATAGAGTTCACCTATTTAACAAGGAAGATTCACAACGAAACCAGAATAACACAATAAGGACCCATGGTCATGCTAGACACCGGTGTATAGATACTCGTCACCATGACTGTACACCGTACTCAACATTTACCAATTACCAAATAATATTCTAATCATATTCTCTCAAGCTAAAGTTAGATCAACACTTACCTTGATCCAAAGGATAGCAATCACTCCTCAAATACCGCATTTCCTCTACAATCCGACTCTAAAACAATGGTACCTAGGCACAATTAATTCAATAGTATCACTAAATGCTCAACAACATAATCCTATAGCCTAGAAATGAATTTTATAGCATTCTTCCAAAATACCAAAATTCAACACCGGGCCCACATGGTCCAAACACGAGGCCCAGACCAAATCCTAGTCACCCATAACCCCACGAGTTCAAATATATATTTTATTTTAAGATCCGATCCCAAATTGAGGTTGAATCACCCAAAATCCTAACACTACCCAAAACCTCTAATTTCTACTTTTATTTCATGATTTAGGTCTAGGAATTTGATAAATGAAGGAAACAAGTTAAGATTTACTAACCCAAGAAGTCTTGGTGAAAAGGAGCTTCAATGGACGCCTAAGTGATGTTGAGAAGACAAGGTTTTATGAAAAGTGGGGGTAAATCCTGTAATGGTTCTGTTTTTATGACTTACAAATCGTTGGGTGAAATTACCCTATGCGTTCGCGATAGTAGGGTTGCGTTAACGATGAATAGAAGTTGGCAAGCATCGCGTTCGCGGACAAGGGATGTGAACGCGAAGAGAAAATAATGGGTGCCCGAAAAATTGGCCTACACGAACGCGTTTGGCATCACGCGAACGCCATGAAGGCGGCATGAAGTTTCGTGAATGCGAGGACTCAATCGTGAACACGGAGAAGGAATCAGGGGAAGGTACGCAAATACGAGCCTAAGGCCGCGAATGCGAAGAAGGAATTCCCTGGGCAAAAATTGCAGAAAAATCTGCTACCATTCTAAGTGTAAAAATACCCCGAACCACCTCCAATTCACTCCTGATCCCTCGGGGCTCCTAACCAATCATGCACACTAACTAAATAACATCCTATGAACTTACTCGAGCGATCAAATCGCCGAAATAACATCAAAATCAATGAATCAAGCCCCAAAATTATTATTTTCATTTCAAACTTCTTAAACTTCTAACTTTAGATAATTTGGTCCAATACACGTTAAACGATGTCTGATTTCGACCAAATTTCACGAGAAGCGCGTTACATATATTTAAGACCTGTACCGGGCATCAGAACAAAAATATGAGCTCGATATCATAGTCTTTGAATTAATTTTCATTTTCATCTTCCTTAAAAAATTCAGAAAAACAATTTAACAAAGAACAATTCTTTAACTCGGGTTCTAGACCTCGGATTCTGACTCCGGGCACATGATCGGGTTTCATATTTTTCCACGGACCCTCCGGGACTGTCAAATCATGAATTCGGGTCCGTGTACAAATATTTATCAAAGTCAACTTTTAACCATATTAATATCATAATTCTTCAAATATTTTCAAAGAATTCACATATTTCAACACAAAATCTTTTCGACTACACGTCCAGACTGTGCATGTAAATTGAGGTAACTATAAGTGAGATTTTAAAGGCCTCCGAAGCACGAAAGAGGGGGAAATCTGGTGATGACCCTTTGGATCTTCACATAAGTATAAGAAGCGTACCCAATTCTAGTGTAGAAGACTTCTACCGTTACCACTATACTACAGATCTTTGTGGTTCTTTTATTGATACTAGCCTCCCACCATGAGCATTGCGTGTGTACCCCTTGTTAGTGAGTCCAAAATTTTAAAAATGACATAGATATTATGTAAGAAAACAAAGGTCACAAACTGCTGCATCATTGTTAATCAAAGAAGAAGAGTAAAAGAAGAAAGAAAAAGTTTCAAAACAAAAGAAGAAAGAAGAAGAGTCGTCATTGGTAGTATATATATATATCCTAGTTACTATAAAAGCAGGAACCCCCTAAATTAAAAGTTAAATTACCTAATTGTCCCTGTTATTCAACTAATTAATCTGAAGACCATTAGCTACCGTTCATAAGGTTTTGAACCGTTACGCTTCTACATCGCTACTCTCGGCAAATAATCGTTGTTCCTCCTCATAAATCTTATGTTCTCAATTAACGGCTTTAGATTATGCCTCTTAACAACAACGTCTCTTTTTTCATGTTAAAGTTCTAGCGCTGCTATTATTTCTTCCAGATTTGTCTACTTAATTGTTAAAATTCCAGCGCTGCTATTATTTCTTCCATCCATCTCCAACGAAAATCTACTTGTAAGTTCACTTCTTTTTACCTAGCATTCTTATTTGTTGTACATGTATATCAAGTCATGTAATAAAAAGTTTTGTAAGTAAAGGCTAAACACATATGTGGCCCCTTGAACTTGTCCCATTTTTTCTCTAGACACTTAAACTAAGAGTGAATTATTAGACACTTATTGCTGACATGATACATCATGTGTAAGACACCATATTTGAGCGTGTGAGTCATGTTTTTTTTAAACAAAGAATTAATTTTTTTCTCCTTCTTCTCCCTCATATCTCTCCTTGCCTGCCAGCCACCAATAATGTCACCATGACACCATCCACCTTTCCAGCAAAAAGTCATACAAAACAAAGAGATCGTACTCCAAAGGTCCAAATCATGCCAATTTTTTAAAATATATCCTTGTTAAACTTTATTGTAAGATCATACACGTTATATAAAGTTCTCAATTTGGTCTTTGTTCTTCTGCTAGTTATCCCGCATATGTTGGACGCTGGAGGAGAAGCTCCGAAAAGGAACAGAATGAAAGAAATCAGATGAGAACGATGACCAAAAACCATTTACAGTAACAAAGCCAAAGTGAGACTTGATCAAATAAAAGAAGTTTGTGACATCTAAAATGTGTTAATTGGGGAATTACTTCTAGATGATGCATAATTGGAGGCTCAAATATCGTGTATGTTGTGGTATAAAACAGAAAGGTCATGTCCAAAAAATGCTACACCTTTTTACATGCTCAGATGCCATCTTATGCAGTGCTTATGCTAATGTGGCCAAAAAATTCGGAGTAATAAAATTGGTAAACAAATTTTTGACAAATAAAATGGCTTGTGGAGTTGTGGGGATTTGGATGAGGCATTGTTGGAGCCGGCAGAGGAGGCGAGAGGGAGGGGCAAGAGAAGATGAAGGGGGGCTTTCTTTTTCTTTTTTGCTTTTTGAATTTTCCACGTGTTGTTGAGTGATTTGCTCATTTATTCATGTTACTGCATCTGAAGGTCACACATTTTATTTTTGTAAAAGATTATCTATGGTTGTCTAATAGGTACACTTTTGCTTAGGTTTAAGTGTCCAATAGGAACAAAACTTTGTTTAGGTGTCTAAATGAAAAAAATGATAAGTTCAAAGGGCCGCATATCTATTTGGCCTAAAGTAATTATTAATATTATTAAAATAAAGATTTAAGAAAAATATACACACAATCATCTTCTATCAAAGTACTTTTCTACTCGCGAAAGATACGCAAACTAGCAAGATTGGACACTTCAAAATTGAGAATATTCTAATTCTATAAAATATTATATTAGTCAAGAGCCCATGTCCAATAAATCAAAAGTACTAATTAAGCAACATCAAACATTTAAAAAAACAAATAGTTTAACTTATCAAAGTAAAGGAGTGCACAATTATCTTTTGAAATGGATCACTCAAATTAGATCACTTCTTCACGACTATAGTAAAAAAATACAATTGGCTCCATAGGTCGATACTCTTATTTCTATATATTTGTCCAGTAATAAACAGACTATTCGCTAGAGGTATTCTTTTAAAAAGAATCGAATATTAATTAGTGTAGACTTTATTCAGAAATTTAAGTCTTTGAACAAAGACTCATTGTTAATATATTTACCATATATATGCTACATGAATATAATGACATGTTATTATAAGATATACAAAGAAGTAACATAATCAAGAAAAAGATATTCTCACAAGACCTCTCGCATAATTATATTTCATTATGAAAATGCTTGTGTATAGTGTTCAAGTATTTCTTTCCTGACCAAAATACATTCTTCTCTCCTGCTTTGATTCTACGTGCAAAGTAATAGTTGACAATTCGTGTTTCTAACTATTTTTGAAATGTATTTTATTTATCTTATTAGAACGTCAGTATATTTCATGACCCGGTTATTAATTATTGAATAAAAAGGTGAAAGATATTGGTTAGATGTATCTGTTGTGTTAATCCTTATATAAATATAAATCAACTTTATGCACACATAGTAGATGTGATTAGTATCTGTTTTAATCTGAAAATATGCTTTTGTTATTTTTACATGAAATATATGTGGACAGAGTGTACCAACATTCATATTTCCTAATAGACACTTAATCTTTTATTTTTAAAATCAAAATATGTAAGAAATTTACTAATAACAAAATAATAAAGAAATTTAGATGGGGAATTAACTAAGTAGTGATGATCACTGTGTAGTACCATAGCTCATGTTTGGATGCAGTTTAAAACTTTTATATGTATACTGCATTAGCTAATGTCAATGCTACTATATATACTTGAATTGGCCAAAGTTGATAAATTTTATTACACTTCATATGTAATATTTGAGGGACTAAGCACTTCAGTGTAATATTTAATATTACACTTCTTTTTAGTTTTAGTGTTACCATATAAATAGGAACAGAAACAAGCCAACTCTTTAGCCAATTAATTCTGTCACAAACAGTATACACCTGCAATATATTTTTTCACATGGTCGAACTTTACATGGCATTTTTAAGAGGAATATAAATGTCCATAACCCCAAATCCTGGTCATGACAAGGTAACAACAAATGAAAGAAGCATATAACACAAGGAAGATTACGTCTAATTTAAACTTTGATCATTCATCTTCGTAGATTTGCTTGATATCGAATCATCTTTACATCCACTAAAAAATAACTATGCGACAATCTACACTAATCTATCACAAAAGTTTGCACTTTTTCATTCACGTTTAATTATTTACTCAAAGGTTTTATATATATATATATATATATATATATATATATATATATATATATATATATATATATATATATATATATATATATATATATATATATATATATATATATATATATATATATATATATATATATATATATATATATATATATATATATATATATATATATATATATATATATATATATATATATATATATATATATAATAAAGGAACAAGCTAGTAGAGAGCAGTTGAGGTGATGCATTAAAGGCATCAGATTTACAAAGCTAGAAGTAGTACCCAAGATGCATCACAAGGAATAGTCATAATTTTTGGCAAAGTCGGGGTAGATGATCAAGTTCTTCGAGGATTGGAATTGGAAGAGAAAAATAGTGGGCAATGTCTTTTCTCTAAAAGATTAAGATGTCTGCTTCAATACACTGACAATTTAAGATTTTAATAAGTGAGAAGAGTTGAGATATGAACTGACTTTTGATGACTCAAGATCTTTTATATGCATAGGATTAACAAATGGTGATGCAGATGCTGGAAACATTTAACACTTATATAATACATTGTAGTTAAGGTTCACATATAGGATCACTTCTGTAAAACATCTCTAACTAATTGCTATTCGGCAGAAATTGATGAAATACCAGAACCGGCAAGAATGATCAAAAGTTAGTATGCAAGTTACATATGAAAGAACTATCCCTGGATAACAAATGTGTAACCTTTTTGTGATTCTCTAAGGTGGACATTTCTTTACTTACTGAAAATAAATGGTCCTGTTTCAACCTGAAGAAAGTAGAAACTGGCTCCACATACATTGTTTGTCATATAGGGACACTGTGTTAAACTGGTGATTCCCTTTATTCACAATTATTATATGATTCATTAACGGATTAACACCAATTTTTATTGTTGGATTAATATATGGGCAGTTTCCAAAAGGCAAAGCATCAATGATGAAAGAGCAAAAAAAAAAAGGTAAAATATTGGTTAGTGTACGGGGTCGAATCAGATGCAATCCGGGTCGAGCACATATCCTTATGAGGTCGTAGACGTCAGATGATATATACCTTCTTTCGTGTCCGTATGATGAAAAGAGTACGCCCCCGGCCGTATGGGCGTATCAGCAGGCTCGCCCGAGCAGATGTCCCGACTTTCCCTCCACTATATCTTCGTTGTAATAGTAGTAGCTTGGGAACGATGTAATGTGTGGGCGAGGGGGTCATCCTTCTATATAAGGAAGGGTCCCTCTCATTTGTAAAGGAAGTATTATTCATCAATAATAATACAACTCTCTCTGTCTCTGTCATTTTCTCTCTATTTTATCTGTTGATTGCTTACTTGCTCAAACACTTCATTAAAATCCACTACATTCTTACAAGGGCAACCTATATACGAATCCAAAGATCGATCTTTAAGATATATTACTATTGATTGCGATTTACCCTTTATATAATCTTTGATTGTCCCTAACTCATAAAGCAACCGATAGCTTTTGGGTCAAATAATTTGGCGCCGTCTGTGGGGATTTCGAGAATCAAACTCGTAGTATACATCCACAGGATCCGATCATCGGAAAAAGCCCGAAAATGGCCGAAAATAACACTCGATCCAAAGTTGTGGTAGAAGTTACCACCAACCCCCTGAGTTCCATGAATGAGACCGGTAGTAGCGCTGCCATCAACACTACCCCTGGTGTCACACCCGAGGCAGAAGCCTCACCTCCCCCCTTCGGGAACCTTGCAATCCCGCAGGAAAGCGATACCTCCACTTCAAAAGAAGCACCCCCAGCAGTCAAGAAGCTACTGGAGGAATGGCTGACCGGCACCCTAAGCAGCTTAGTGGAAAAGCCACCACGAGGCTACGAGAATGCAGCACCATTAACGAGCAACACCACCGCAACAGATGAACAGGAAGGAACACCAACCAACGACCAACCCATCAAAACACAAACACACGATGACACGCTGGCATCCATCCTTAGGAAGATGGAAGAAATGGTAAGCGAAAATCAGGCCCTCCGTGACCAAATGGAGGAGCACCAAGATAGGGTTGACAAGATCCCCGGAGCACCTATACTACTACCCAAACGGGACGTAGGGAGGTTTGTATAACATCCCTACTTCGAAGAAGCCGCACCCTACACCATCCCAAAGGCCTTCAAGATGCCTCCCTACTTGAAGGTGTACGACGGAACCACCGATCCTGAGGATCATCTCATCCACTATGTCACCGCCGTGGAAGGTAATGACTTGTCCAAAGAATAGGTACCATCAGTGCTGCTGAAAAAGTTCGGCAAAACACTAACCTGGAGAGCCTTGACCTGGTATTCCCAATTTCCCACCAAAGCAATCTCAACCTTCGAAGAGATGGCAGGTAAGTTCATCACATCACATGTCGGTGCTAAAAAGGCAGAAGCAAGGGTAAACGACATCTTCGCCGTCAGACAGACCACGGGCGAGGGCCTCAGAGACTTCCTCGCCAGGTTCAACAGGGTAAGAACGAGCCTACCGAACGTGTCAGAAGGCATGGCGGTAGCGGCCTTCCAGAACGGACTCAGCAGGGACGGCTCCAGAGCTACCAAAAAATTGCTATGCCGGCTCATGAAGTATCCCCCCATAACCTGGGACGAGATTCACAATGCCTACTGCGCCGAGGTACGGGCAGACAAGAAGGATATTAACGGACCGACCCGACTGCTAGTCGTCGTGCATCCGGACACAAGAAGAGATCGACGACATGAGGGACGCCGGAAACTTCCCCCTCATCCCAGTAAAGAGCGACACCAACCTTACATGAGGTCCCCACTTCCGCCCCCTCGCCATACGGATACTCTACAACACCACCTCGCCCCACTCAGGAATGAACGAGGTACGCCCCCTTACATTCTTCACATAACTTCTGTGTCTCTCTTTCAGAAATAGCGTACGCACTATAGAAGCTCGGATTAAGGTGCAGTGGCCCCAAAAGATGAAATCAGACCCCGCCACAAAAAATCAAACGTCTTGTGCGAGTTCCACCAGGAACGGGGGCACAGGACCGAAGACTGCATCGTCCTACGACAAGAAGTCGTGAGGATGCTAAACCAGGGGTACCTGAAGGACCTACTCAGCAACAAAGGGAAAGCCAATTTTGTACGCGTAAAGCATTCTCGGGGACCTCCAAAACCACCCTCTCCGACACGTACGATAAACATGATCGTCGGAGAAGGGAATGACGTCGCCATTAATCATGTCAAATTCACCAACACGCACAGACTAAAGAGGACCATCTCCCACGAACGGTATGATGACCTCGAAGGAAGTATCACCTTCGATAAGTCTGACGCTGACGGTTTGTGTTTCCCTCATTATGATGCTTTAGTTATTACTTTACGTATCGTCGATACGGATGTCAGGAGAGTCATGATCGATGACGAAAGTGGTGCTTGCATCATCCATCCAACAGTCCTCTCACAGATGGGACTCGAGGATAGGATAACCTCCCGCTGCATAATTCTAACTGGATTTAACAATGCAGTGGAGCACACATCAGGAGAAGTGACCCTACCCATCCTCGCAGGGGGAGTCACCCTGGAAACTACCTTCCATGTGATGAACCGGGAGACAGCCTACAACGTTATCATCGGGCGCCCATGGATACATGTCATGCGAGTAGTCACCTCGAGCTTATATTAAGTGGTCAAATTCCCTACCCCATGGGAATATTCAGCATTAAAGGAGAGTCGCGCACAGCGTAAGAGTGCTATAAAATAACTCAACACTGCGCCCACACCCAAAAATTGAACGGGGCGAGCACAGAAGCATAGCAATTAGCCATGTCGGGGATCCAAGCGGACCCGACGGCCAATACCATAAGATACCCAGATGTTGTGGAAGCCTGCAAAGCTATAGTCAAGGATCTTAACCTGGTTCAACTAGATCGTGATGACCCCAAAAAGAAGGCATACATCGGCCACGGGCTCGCCGACCTGAGTAAGTATCATGAATTTTTAACTAAACGTGCAGACACGTTCGCTATCACCCATGCAGATATGCTAGGGATATCGCCAGATATCGCCACCCACCGGCTCAATGTAGACTCATTACATCCGCCGGTAAACAAATCAGGAGAAAATTCAACGCCACAATTAATGAGGCAGTCCGCAAATATGTAGATAAGTTGCTAGCTAACGACTCCGTCAGGGAGTCGAAATACCCACAGTGGGTCGCCAACATAGTAATGGTCAAAAAGAAGAGCGAGAAATGGAGGATGTGCGTGGACTTCACCGACTTAAACAAGGCCTGTCTTAAGGATTCCTTCCCTCTACCTCACATCGATCAACTGATCGACGCTACCGCTGGACATGAACTACTAAGTTTCTTGGATGCATACTCTGGCTATAACCAAATCCTAATGGCCGAGGAAGATCAGGAGAAAATCACATTCATCACCCACCAAGGTACCTACTGTTACAGAGTGATGCCCTTCGAGCTAAGGAACGCAAGGGCTACTTACCAAAGGCTGGTCACCAAGGCGTTCAAGGAGCAACATGGGAAAACCATGGAGGTTTACATCGACGACATGCTAGTGAAATCAGCAAGGAAGTAGGATCATATCGACCATTTACGAGAAGCCTTTGAGATATTGAACAAATACGGAATGAAGCTGAACCCCGAGAAATGCGCCTTCGGCGTGGTGTTAGGAAAGTTCATTAGTTTTCTTGTATCTCAAAGAGGGATCGAAGTCAATCCCGACAAGATCAAGGTGATCGCCTCGATACGCGAAGCATTCAACAACAAGAAACAGGTTCAGAAGTTGACAGGCCGAATGGCCACCATCTCTCGCTTCATCTCCCGATCGTCAGATAGATGCCACAAATTCTTCAGTGTGTTGAGAAAAGACAACGGATTCCACTGGAATGACGAATGCGTCAATGCCCTACAAGAACTGAAGGCATATCTATCGTTGCCACCATTGTTGTCAAAAGCGAAGCCGGGTGAACCCCTACTGACATAACTGGCCGTATCAGAGATCGCGGTCAGCGTAGTGCTCGTCCGTGAAGAAAAAGGTACGCAATCATCTATCTATTACATAAGTAAAACCCCGGTGGACATTAAGACCCGGTACCCGCACCTCGCGAGATTGGCGTTGGCACTGGTCACGGCTTCCAGAAAGATGAGACCCTACTTCCAGTGCCATCCCAGCCGAGTAGTGACCACTTTCCCTCTAAGAAGCATCATGCACAAGCCTGAACTATCAGGCTGTCTCGCCAGGTGGGCCATAGAGCTCAGCGAGCACGACATCACCTATATCCCCAGGACCGCCATCAAGTGACAAGTCCTCGCCGACTTCGTGGCCGATTTCAGTGTCAAAATCTCACATGAGGCAGAGAAATAAGCCCTACAAGCCGCTCCAAACACCGACCCCTGGATACTCCACACCGATGGGGCCGCAAATGCCTTAGGATCGAACTGGAACTCGTCCTAAAAGTCCCCATGGGCGAAGTCATTCGCCAGTCTATACAATGTCCCAAGATGACTAACAATGAGGCAGAGTACGAACTGTTATTGCAGGTTTAAAATTAGACATCAGGTACGGGGCTCGACGACTGGTCCTACATTGCGACTCGTAAATTGTGGTAAATCAAGTCACCGGGACTTATCAGGTCAAGGAGTAGAGGCTGCAAAAATATAGAGTTGAGATCTGCAAACTGATGGCCCAATTCGACGAATGCCGCTTCGAACAAGTTCGTAGGTACACAATGCTGAAGCAGACGGATTGGCTAAATTAGTCGCGGCAGCCACCAACCTGAATAAAGAAAGCAATGTCACCCTCCTACACTCTGCAATCGACCACACCGAGGTACTCATCATGGATCTGACTTGGGACTGGCACAATCAATTTGTATCATATTTGCAGGATGGAACACTACCACACGACAAAAAAAGAAGCAATAAAGCTTTGCACACAAGCAGTGAGGTACTGTTTGGTGAATAATGACCTCTACAAAAGAAATTTTGGAGGGCCCCTCGCTAAGTTCCTAGGCCCCAACCAGACGACGCTGGTGTTACAAGAGGTCCACGAAGGTCATTTGCGGCGCTCATACAGGCAACCGAGCGCTCGTGTGATATCTAATACGGGCCGGATATTACTGGCCCACCATGAAAAAAGACGCGATAGAATACGTTCGCCAATGCGAAAAATGTCAAAAGTTTGCCCTTTTAATACATCAGCCAGGAGAATCCCTCCACTCGGTCACGTCTCCATGGCCCTTCGTCATATGGGGAATGGACATAGTCGGACCACTACCTATCGGACGAGGGAAGGTACGCTTCTTATTAGTTTTAACTGACTATTTCTACAAGTGGGTGAAAGCAGGTGCCTACGCCCAGGTCCGCGAGCAAGAGGTCATAGCCTTCATCTAGAAGAACATCATATGCCGCTTCGGCATCCCCAAAGAGATAACATGTGATAATGGATGATAGTTCATAGGACAAAAGACAACCGACTTCTTCGATAAATGGCGTATCAAAAGAATACTCTCAACGCCATATCATCCAGCTGCCAACGGCCAGGCAGAGTCGTCCAACAAAACCATATTAAACATTTTGAAGAAAAAACTCGAAGACGCCTAAGGATTGTGGCCTGAGCTGCTACCAGAAGTATTATAGGCACACATGACCACCCTCAAATCCTCCATAGGAGAAACACCCTACTCATTAGTCTACGGAATCGCTGCCATCATACCGGTCGAAGTCGGTGAACCAAGCCTCGGATACTCGCACGCAAGCGGAGAGGAGAACGACGCGAACCGACTACAAGATTTAGATGAGGCCGAAGAAAGGAGTGAAATGGCCCACATCAGGCTAGTGGCCCAAAAATAGCAGGTCAAGAGATACTACAACAAAAGAACAAAATTTCGTCCGCTCAAGATAGGCAACTATGTGCTAAAGGCCAAGACACTAGCATCCAAAGACCCTAACGAAGGGAATTTGGGCACCAATTGGGATGGGCCCTACAAAATCATCGCAGCAGCAGAGAAATGCTCCTTCAAGTTAGAAACCATGAACAAAAAGATACTCCAAAACAACTGGAACATCTCACACCTCAAATGTTTCCACTTCTAAAAGGTATCCCCCAATCCATACTCTTTTTCCCTCATCCGAGTTTTGTCCTAATTGGGTTTTCTCGGAGAGGTTTTTAATGAGGCGACGAAGGTGATACCCGAAAATGTTTACGAGGTTCAAATCTGATACCCCAAGCATACCGCTGATCAGCACGAATGGCGTATCACAGGGACTAGGGCTACGGCCATCTCCACTGTACGAAAGGCTACGGCTATCTCCAATGCACAAAAGGCTAAGGCCTTGACGAAAAAGGAGATACCCAAAAATATTTACGATGTTCAAATCTGAAACCCCAAGCGTACTGTCGATCGGCACGAATGGCGTATCACAGGGACTAGGGCTACGGCCATCTCTACTTTATGAAAGGCTGCGGCCATCTCCAATGTATGAAAGGTTACGACCATCTCCAATGTATGAAAGGCTACGACCATCTCCAAAGTATGAAAGGCTACGGCCATCTCCAATTTATGAAAGGCTACGGCCATCTCCAATGTATGAAAGGCTACGTCCATCTCCAATGTATGATAGGCTATGACCATCTCCACTGTATGAAAGGCTACGACCATCTCCAATGTATGAAAGGCTACGACCATCTCCAATGCACAAAAGGCTAAGGCCTTCACAACGAAAGGAGAGACTACGGTCTCCTCCATTAAAAGCAAAAGGCTAAGGCCTTAACGATGAAAGGAGAGACTACACTCTCCTCCATTAAAAACAAAGGGCTAAGGCCTTGATGATGAAAGGAGAGACTACGGCCTCCTCCATTAAAAATAAAGGGCTAAGGCTTTGACGACGAAAGGAGAGACTACGGTCTCCTCCATTAAAAACAAAGGGCCAAGGCTTTGACTACGAAAGGAGAGACAACGGTGTCCTCCATTGAAAACAAAAAGCTAAGACCTTGACGAAGAAAAGAGAGACTACGGTCTCCTCCATTAAAAACAAAAGGCTAAGGCCTTGACGACGAAAGGAGAGACTACGGTCTCCTCTATTAAAAACAAAGGGCTAAGGCCTTGACGACGAAAAGAGAGACTACGGTCTCCTCCATTAAAAAGAAAAGGCTATGGTCTTGATGAGGAAAAGAGAGACTACGGTCTCCTCCATAAAAAACAAAAGGCTAAGGCCTTGACGACGAAAGGAGAGACTACGGTCTCCTCCATTAAAAACAAAAGGCTAAGGCCTTAACGACGAAAAGAGAGACTATGGTCTCCTCCATTTAAAAAAAGGCTAAGGCCTTAACAACGCAAGAAGAGACTATGACAAATAAAGGGCCACGCCCCGAACAATACAAAAGTCGCAAAAGAAGACACAAAGAAGACATAAGCAGCTCTCATGAAGCCACCAAAAATCTTATTAATAAATTACAAGATTACAAGATGGTCTCGATTACAAGAAAGAGAAGGAATAATCTTAGCTAACCACCGTGACCCCCATCGCCCTCCTCTACGCCGGTCGCACCGTCTTCACCTTCGTCTTGGAAGACCCTATCTATCCAAGATCCGGTGCCTAGCTAGTCCACATCTGCAAAAGAACCGTCCGTTTGGCCCGGAGTGTCGGGGTCATACCCACAAGCCTCATGTGCGACCTTGACCAGGCGACGCTGAGCTTCAACCTCCGCCTTAGTGGCCAGCGGCCAACAACTCCTCAAACACAGTCCGCCTCACCTCAGCGTACACGAGCATGTCATGAGCCTTGCGAAAGGTGTCGTTAGCCGGGGCAACGGCCTCTACCTACTGAGGAATGACCACCTCGGCCGTGGCTGTCTTGAGATTGGCGGTAAGGGCATCAACCCTGGCACACAATTCTGCCGCCTCCATCATCGCCATACGACGAAGGTCCAACTCCCTCTCCCGCTGATGGAGAAGACTCTCCAACTCAGCGTTTTGGGCTACAGCGGCCAGAAGGTCTGCGATCGCCTTTTCCAGTTAGGCCGTACGCTTTTGCAACTACTCCTCTACCGCCTTCAAGCCCTCATGAAAAACTCAAAACTGAGGGTCTTGAGTGTAGACGTGTACTGGCGTCCGGTGCTTATCCCGGACCTCTCGGTACTTCTTTGATGCCTTTCAGAGGGCACCAGCCTTCTTCCGCTCCCTCCGGCCTCGCTCCACCTCCAAGATAAGGGTCTGTGAGAAAGGTAAAAAGAAAAGACAAGTCAAAATGGCAAAAAAAACCTTAGGATTCAAGAAAAAATAATGCGAAGCAACGACCGAATCATACCTGTAAGGCGGCACCAGCAACTCGACGAGATAGGTATCTGTCGCTTATGGACTTTAGAGATTCTGCCTCGGTAGCCCCGTACAGCAAGGACATGTCCACTGCGGCCTGCTCGCTCTCCAACAACAGGTTATATCCCGTGGGGATAATAAGCCAACGGTTGGGACCCGTCACCGTCATGTCCACCTGGGCATAGTCTTGCTGCGGCACATCCGTAGGATCAGGAGCCTGTTCAAAATCAGCCTCCTCCTCGTCTATAGACTCACCGGTAACTGCCAGCGCGCTATCGTCCTCGACATGCGGGGGAGCAGCAATTCCCGCAACCTCCCTTAAGAGGGTTACCCTCTCCGATCGAATGGCGTCACCCATAAAGACCGGTCTCGACTCAGGGCGGCGAGTAATCACCTCCCTCTGTTCCACGGACACCCTTTTTCCAAGGAGTAGCCTACACCTCTTCCGCCATATTTCGTAGTGAAGGCGATCCATGTCCTACACTCCTCAGCAAAGGGGATCAACCGCCCCACCCAGACTTTTATGTCCGGTACGGACTGGGTGTACGCACCCTCGCTGCATCCATATAAAATATTGAGACGAAGAAACGTCGAACAGACATAAAGAAAGTAAACATAAGAAATAACACTTACGATTGTCCTTCCATGCCTCGGGAAATCCGGCCGGGTCCGATACCAAGTCCGAAGATCGGACGAAAAAGTATTTCAGCCAGAATTGACGGTTGGGTTTGTCGTCCTCCTCGACAACCAGGCCCTTCGTCCCTCAGTTTTTTAGCTGAAGCATTGTCCATCTCATGAAGCCGGGACTAAACGGATGTAGCATATGGTATACTATGACGTCTAAGCCGACTTTCTCGGTGTACGTCGTCCGTATACGACATATCTTCCATGTATAGGGAGTAAGCTGAGCCGGACATACATTGTAGAACTGGCACAGCTCCTCCGCCAACGGATAGATGGGGAGTTTGCATCCCATTATGAAAGGGTACTCGTAAAAGGCGTAGAACCCAGGCCTATGTACATTGGCAAGGTCCCTTTCAGCTGCATGCATAACGGCCGCCTCCAGAATCTGGCAAGATGTCCGGAGGTCATTTAGGAGAGGTTCGGTGTAAGTAGACCTCTCCCATGCAGGCGTATTACCTTTTGTTGGGAAATCCCTCCGAACATATATTTCGCGGGGGAGGAGATTATCTACGGATAGGGGGACGAGCGGTTTGCGAGGTTTCTTGCCATCCCTCGATGGCTGGGAAACCCTGGAAGTAGCCTCACCCTCATATGCTCCCCGGCAGTGACTACCCTTAACCATTTTAGAAGTTTTTTATACTAAAAGTATAACGGTGGGACACAAGGTCAACGTGAAAAGTTGCAGTTCTATCAAGAAAAGATGAGAAACAAAAGTACTGAAAAACTTTCTGACGATCCAAAGAATGGAAAGTCTTGAAACCGCTCACTCTTTATAATAAGTCACTAAACGAGATTCGAAGAGTTTTGCACCAGAAAATAGGTGAGAAACCAAAACGTGAAATCGTCTTTATAGCCTGCCTCGAGAACAACTGTAATTATGACGCACGCCGTCAGCAAACGACGGTTCAGAAGAACATGCCACGTGTATGTAAATAGATAGATCCAATACGGGTCGACTTTATCCACCCACTGCAGATATATGCCGAATACATCTCAAATAGGAAGAGGGACTAACTGTACGGGGTCGAATAGGATGCAATGCGGGTCGAGCACATATCCTTATGCGGCCGTAGACGCCAGATGATACCCTCTTTTGTGTCCGTATGATGAAAAGGGTACGCCCCCGGCCGTAGGAACGTATCAGCAGGCTCGGCCGAGCAGACGTCCCGACTTCCCCTCCCCTATATCTTCGTTGTAATAGTAGTAGCTTGGGAACGATGTAATGTGTGGGCGAGGGGGTCATCCTTCTATATAAGGAAGGGTCCCCCTCATTTGTAAAGGAAGTATTATTCATCAATAATAATACAACTCTCTCTTGCTATGTCATTTTCTCTCTATTTTATCTCTTTATTGCTTACTTGCTCAAACACTTCATTAAGATCCAATACATTCTTACAAGGGCAACCTGTATACGAATCCAAAGATCGATCTTTAAGATATATTACTATTGATTCCAATTTACTCTTTATATAATCTTTGATTGTCCCTAACTCATAAAGCAACCGATAACTTTTGGGTCAAACAGTTAGTGTATTTAATTATTACATTATAAATTTACATGCATCACTTTAAGGAGTACAATGAAATAATTTTCATAAAGTATATTTGGTTATTATACAAATTTACATGCATGTCGTTTATGTTGTCACATATAAGCCCACAAGTTTATAAGTGTTCCTTTATTCATTTCTTGAAAATGCAAGTTGGCATCTATATTGCTAATGGTGACATATCATGATATTCAACTACAGATGAAATATTTCGCTAATTTCAAGCGGCCTCATAAGTCAAGCTGAGGCTTCGATTTCTTCGTGTGCTTTTCACTGAGATGACATATTTACCTAAACTCCAAGGACTTAGTGCATCTTTCATTTTTGAGAATGTTATACAGGATCAATATTTAATTATATACTAATATATTCATGTACCACTCACCTAATCACCTTTTACTTTTGGGAAGCTATCAGTCAGTCAAATTAGTCGATAACCAAAGGAAATTCTTTATTTGCACAACTTTTTAACTGAAAATTTCAAAATACTCAATATCAGAGTAAATATAATATATATTTAATACAAAAGAAATCATTACATTGAATAATGAAAAAAGAAGAACATATCATTATCTTGACATCAAAAAATATATTTTTTGACATAATTCTCTCAAGTTATGTTGTTATCTTCTTGCAACTATTTCCTCATGAATAATATAACAATCTACCAGATTCCAGTAGGATCCTTCCACTCCTTTTATATACTAAAAATATCGATATTTCAGTAATTAAAATATCATGACCGTTAATATTAAAATTAAAGTAACCGGCAAAACTCTTATAGTTTAATGGGGAAGGAAAGATTTCATTGTACTCTTACCTCTTAATAAGAGATGTCAGCAGTTCACTTTCAAGTAGACCATGCATCTGAATGACAACACCATATAATATGACCTCAATAATGCATAAACCATAAGGCGAGTCACTGAGCCCAACCCCTCCATGAATATTTAATACAAACAACCTAGTTTTAGAAGTCACATCATCAAGAAAAAACAAAAAAGAAAAATCAAAATTTTATTTATACAATGAAGATAGAGAGGTAAGCAAGGAGTTCAGATATCACAAATACTGCATTTAATCTCAATTAGGTTGATAAACACATTAGATGGATTGTCTGGGATACGCATTTCTACTTACCTAGTTATCAAATGAAAAGAAGAAAAATCAATGATATTAATCATGTTTACCTTTATTTTTAAATAGATACTCCAGACAGAGATAGAACAAAAGCTTTCTACTAATGATGGCATGTAAACAGAATTACTAATTGCAGCAATATCAAAATGACGTGAAAGTTTGCGGACTGTTTACTTCAAAATAGAAAATATTTATAATGTATTCTTGTATCGTAAAAAAATATGGATACATGAAAGTCTGAAAAGTCTAAAGCTTGACTAATATACTTACATGGTATCAATATCAATGAGGTCTTGTAATCTTTTTTCTAGCCTTACAAAATATATAAGTGGGAAACAGTTGACAATAACTGTAACTTGCAAGAACATTATTGAGAAAAAAATTTAAAATAAATAAATAAATGAGTAAATAGATTGATTGACAACTTGTATTAAAGTACATATTGAGTGATAATAAGATAAAATTATAGTACCACATTATGCGTTGTTAGCCACATCCTTGATAGCTAGAAAGACTTGATCCCTAATATCTCGAAATGATGTAACAGTAAGCTTTGTAGATGGCAGAAACTTATCTCCAGCGAGGGTATCTTTTTCTTAATTGGATGAATTATGGTCTTTCAGTCGATAGTCCACTCAAACGTATGCAATGATCTTCATATCTCAAATTTGGTTGTATGCATGCGTGTATCCGTCATCAAAAAGGTGTGAAATAGCTTGAATATATCTTGTCAAGCCGGGATATCATCACCATAAATGATTGCTTTTATTTGGTATTCCCATAAGCCACTGGTAAGGAAATAATGGAAGACATATGTGTAGAGAATGTAAGCAGTTAGTTCAAAGATATTTAAAGACATATAAAAGTTATTTGGCAAAATAAGGAAGTACATGTTCATCTTGAAAGATCATGTTTAGATATTGCATTTTTACACATATATCAAATCTTTGTGCCTTTTTAATAACAATCTGAAAAATAATTAAAGAAAAGTAAATAATAAATAGGAGGATGAAGGGGGCAATGTTAAACACAAAATACAAGATGCAACTAATAACTAACAGAATGATACATTAAGAGAATATTATTTTGATAATTTCACTATTCTATAAGTGCTACCGTATTTTCAGGTGGAATTTCTCTAAATGAGATACATTACCCTAAGAATTTTCTCAGACACCACAAAAGCACTAATTCAAAGGTATTAAGAAAATCAGATAATGCAGCTAGAGCTTCATGCACAAATACAACAAAAAGCACGTCTCTGCAGAAAAATAGAAAAGGAAACTATTCCAAGTGAATTGTCATTATCTAATTTGCTCTGACACTTCAGTTTAGGTGCCGCACCCGTGTCGACACGACACTAGTATGGGTGTGGGTATGAGATCCGTAACGAATATGGTCAAACACTTTTGGGTACTTTGACCACAATGGACGAAAAAATTTGATACAATATACAATTTGATTCCTGAAATGCGAACCAAAACTAAGATAAAATTTGAAGAAAATAACATACCTTATCTACGACATCAATTCATTACTTATTTACATCTTGAGAATAAAAAAGAAATCCACACTTTACAAGCTATACGTAAGTATTCCACTAAATTTCTTACAAATTTAGAGATTTTTTTTAATTTTTTTGAATTAATTTTAGTCGGATCCCGCACCCGTATCCATACTAGGATCCGTATCTCCGAATCTTAGAATATACATCTTGAAGGATCCGATCTTTAGATCCGCACCCGTGTCGGACAACCGCACCCGTGTCCGAGCAACTTAGGTCATTATTGATGTCTATGTTATAACAGCGAATTATTCTATTCACAACAGATTTCCTCCAAACTACACCAATCCAAATCCGATAATAGTGAATTTTGTCAACTGGCCATGTTAACTAATGGAGAAGATGTCTTGTTTAAATCAATTCTCTAAGTGGAGTCACAATTTAAACTTAAAACAGATCCACACCATACAAAATTATCCATCAACTACCGGTCTAAGAAAATTCTGCAGGCATAAAGCTGCTAATTGCAAGTAAAGTACCAAGAAACGCATTTCCCTATATGTACCTCAGTTAAACTACACCGAAATATGTTCTGCCTTATATAAGTAATAGGTCAATTTATAAATTAATTCAAGATATAAGGGTATGGTAAATATTATATATTAATTTGGATTTTTTTGAGAAACAATTTTGAGAATGACCACTTTCCTTATTTGGAAACAATTTACCTTTATGTAAGGCAGGGGACTAAACCCCAAATGTATTGCACAACCCATGCAAGGATTTAAGCAAGTACAATCGAATAGTGAAACTCAGTTTACTAAAATTTTCACACCCCGGATATAACTCTTGTTTTCCTTCCTCCAACAATTTGAAAAACTTCTTTGCATCTTCAGATAGTCTTTCCCCAACTCCTTCTTCACCCCCTACCTCACCATCTATATTTCTAAATGTATCATGTAGTAGTCCATCAATATCGTCACGCATGGTAGAACCTTCATCATTATTCCTTGCATGAGGTGTACTTCGCGAGGAAATTCCTTCCCCGTGGAAAACCCATTTGGTATAACCATCAACAAAACCATGAACAACCAAATGATCCTCAACCACATTTCTATAATACCAATAGCGATTCATGCACTTTTTGCAAGGGCATAATATTTCATTTCCTTGGGCGGCTCTCTCAAATGCCTTATCAAGAAAATCATTCACTCCATGGATATACTCATCCGTCCATCTTAGGAGATTCATCCAACTTTTATCATCATTATCCATAGATACCTATACGATAAAATGGATGAATTAATAGTAATAAAGAACTAGCTAACAACAACAATGACAAACTTCATCAACCAAGTTCCTAGTAGTTTGGACCAACTTTTGTTGTTTCTTAGCAAAAGCACGCTCCCATTTATGTGCAGTATCTACTGATACACACCATGTATCAACACCAATGGCTGCATCCGTTGGTAGATTCTAGTAAAGCACATCATAAATATCAATTAACATATCAGCTGAACTTCAGGGGCACAAAGTTCACGCTCCTCTAACTTGCAAATTCAGATTCAAAAATTTACAGCACCTTGTTGCATAGGATACAGTGTCTCGAAGATAAAATCTGGATATGGGAGTTCAAATGTTGAAAGGGCATAGGACATCATAGTCACTAGGGTGGAGAATAAAATCACAGATGGCATTATGATATTCTCTTCCTGCTAAGTTCAGTTTGACATACTAAATTCCTATATTATCATTTAGATATTGGCTTTATGCTGACAAAGTTTTCAAACAAACTATACATCTACTGAAATAAATAAAGAGAGGCAAGAGTAAGACTGAAGAAAATAAACATCTAAGATATATACAGTAGAAGCAAGCTGAAATATGATCCATGAGATCTGAGAAACAAAAATGGACTCAAAAGTCTTTGCCTATTCTATATGATTTTGTGTGCTGCAGTACACATGAATAGTCCACTGTAAAAGATTGAGATTTTGGCTTCAATGCATTCACAGTTTAAAGAGTCATAAGTGTGAAGATCTGAGAGTAATACGCCATAAAAGATTATCATAATACTCAGTTGATTCGTATCGAACATGCTAAGATAAAACAATTGATTCGAGTAGATTACTTTGAGCACCAATATGTCGTATATAGCCAAAGAAACACAAGCACCGGTCGAGTTGAGCATTTAAACTTGGACTGGTCCGTACTCGTATTATGAAACTGGAACCAATGAACATAGTCATTTAGACTTAAAACCAATCGACTTCAACTAACAGCGGTGAGACACCTTCAAGAGTTCATACCATCTCAAGGCTGAAAGCAAACGTTCATTTGACAACGACGAAATATGACTCAAACGAAGACTCGACGACATAATAACAGTTAGATCATATAAGCATAGAGGTCAACCGCTCAAAATCGACTCTCATTAACTGAACATAACTAAATGCATCACACATGGAGAAGAGATTTATCAGCAAGACATCCGATTATAGAACAAAACCATTCCGAACAAAATCTCATAGCTCAAGACGCTTTAAAACAGAGATGCAGAAGAGAAAAGAAATTGAACAATAAAAATTCCCCAGAAAAAGGAAGATTAATAACTCTAAAGAGACTAAGCTATCCACAACCCATCGGGACGGAACCCCCAAACCAACTCATACGCATCAAAATCCATAAAATGACACAAGTTTAAGAGTAGAGAAAGAATACCTGATGTTACGGAAGCATACCCTCCAGAGCTGACTAAGCAAAATTGGAAATATATTTGTTATAGGCTGTGTTTTTCTCCTCGAAATAGCTGAACAGGATGAACAGGAAGGACAATTTCATCCGAGTTCACCCGAGAAGGAGCGCAGAACAGAAGCCCTAAAATCAGGCACACAATGACTAAATCTCAAACCCAATTGCGAAGAGAGCTCTTGAATCCAGCAAACAGCTCTCTAATTCCATATATTCCCAAACAATTTCGCTGATTTGGTGATTTTAGAGCTATTTTTGGAGTACTGTGGAGCAATCTTTGCGAGGAACACGATATGTTTAGAGGCGGGTTCAGTATATTTCTTATTTTATTAGGTATAAAACTAAAAAAAAAAAGAAAATAAGATGGTGGGCCCCGAGAATATTTTAGCGGGTACTAAAAATTTGGGTGGAAAAAAAAGAGGGAATAAATAACCGTAACAATAGAGATACCCGTTCCCATAGATGGACTTATTGTTACGGTTATATAAAGTGTTGCCATATATGATTCTATAGGGACGGTTGTTGGGTCTATGGCAACGGTTCAGTTAGCAAGTGTTCCGATAGTACTACTAATTATTAGTAACGGTTATAACCGTAACCATAGACTACCTATGGCAACGGTTCCGGAACCGTAGCAATAAAAAGTGTTGCCATAGCTCTAATTTCTAGTAGTGTATAGAAATAATTTTGAGAAAAAAAAAGAGATAAAATGTAACGACCCCGCCGTTCTTTTTTGGAATTTATGCCTCAATCCCCTATGAACTGCTTTCCCCAAGTTTATTTCTGCTATTTTGATTTATCGGGATGTTCGGTTTGAGTTTCGGAGAGTTTTGGGACACTTAGTCCCTAAATGAGAGCTTAAGTGTTGAAAAATTAACCGTAGTCGGATCAATGTGAAGACGGCCTCAGAACAAATATTTGATGGTTCTGTTAGCTTCGTTAGGTGATTTTGGGGTTAGGAGCATGTTCATATTGTGTTTTGGAGGTCCCTAGATAATTTTGGCTTTAAATGCCGAAGGTTGAATTTTGGAAGTTTCCGGTTCGATAGTGAGATTTTGATCCGAGGGTCGGGAATTTTGAGAATTTGCAGTAGTTCCATTTTGTCATTTGGGATGTGTATGCAAAGTTTCAGGTCATTCGAACGAGGTTTGATAGACTTTTTTATCGAAAAACATATTTTTAGAGTTTTTGGAATTCTTTAGGTTAAATCTGATGAAAAATAGGTGTTTTAATATTGTTTTGAGTGTTCCGAAGGTTGTAACAAGTTTTAATGATGTTATGGATTATGTCTGTAGGTTTGGTTGAGGTTCTGGGGGCCTCAGATATGTTTCAGATGCTCAACGAACTATTTTTGGATTTGGAAAGATTGCAGATTTTTGGTTGTTGTGTTGTAGAGAAAACCTTCATCGCGTTCGCAAGAGGGTCTCACGTTCGCGTAGAGCATCTGGGTGGAGCAGCTTAATGCTCTTCGCGTTCGCGATGATGTCCCGCGTTCGTGAAGGTAAGGACCCATTGGTCTTCGCGTTCGCAACATGGTCCCTACGTTCGCGTAGGGTCTAACCGTGTAAGCTACGCGTTCACGAGTGGACCTCGCATCAGCGAAAGAGGAATTTGGCCAGCAAGACTTTTGTGCATCGCGTTCGCGATAGTAGCCTCGTGTTCGCGAAGAAGAACGCGTCTGGGCAAAATATAAGAATTTAAAATCGAGAGTTTAGCCATTTTTATCAAAACTTAAGTTTGGGAGCTCAGATTTGAGTGAGATTTTGTGGGATTTTCAGAATCATCGATTGGGTAAGGATTCTAAACTTCTTTTTTCTTGTAACCCATTAATCTAAACAAGACACCATCATTTAATTTCGAAAATTTGGTAGATATTTGGGAAAATTTCTTAGACCAAGAGATTGGATTTTGATTGGGTTTTTGACCTCCGATTTGAGAGATTCTTATACGAATAGACTCGTGTGAGTGTCTGGATTTAAAAAATATAAATTCCACCTGATTTTGAGACGTGGGCCCTAGGGGCATTTTTCGTTAAAAATAGCCTTGAACTGTGTTCTTCCTTTTCTTGCTTACACTGTTTGGATATTAAACATAATGTTGTGAGCACGTAATTATTGTCCTATATGAATTACTTCCACAAATTCAAAACAATATAATTGTTTCTTTTTCTTCATTATTTACAGTTTTGTAGATTTTTGTGGTATTGTTTTATCAATTATTTGAATTTATCTGTGTCACCGATCTACAATCAGAATTTTGATGGTGGTTTGCGTGAGCACATTCAAAAAGTGGTCTTGAATCTACTTTCTGCATTTGATTATTTGGTGGTCCAATATTTACTACTCATATAGTAATTGACTTAGTGGGTTCAATAATCTTCAACCAAGTTGCCGGAGATCGTACTTGTGTCACCGAGCTACAATCAGAAATTAAGCAAGGAACATTTTTTAACATAATTTCTGTGTGTTTCAATTGGATAATTTCTATTCTTCATTCTTCATTTCTTGAAACTTTTTCCAGTACTTTCCATAAAATCTGGTCCAATTTCTTTCCGTCTGAATTTGAAGCTGCAATATTTCTACTGAATGGGTTTTTGGGTTTTTCTAGATTTTGAAACTAAGGGGTTGAATCAAAAAGTTCATTATTAATATTTTCTTGGATTTGGGTCTGGATTTCAGAATTTTGTTGAGGGCGATCTGATACAAACTGATCGGGAAAAATAGTTCGTCACCATTTCCGGTCACCAAAAAAATCTGGAAAACTTCCTACTGTAGGAATTTCTTAGAAATATTTGATCTCTGCTTTAAAGGCTTTGAAAGCAAGAAGAATTGACTACAAGAGAATCGTGAAATTGACAAGTCGACAAAATTTTCCTATACAGGGGTGATAATTATGAATTGTGCATGTTTTATATCCATTCTTACCTGAGCTTTGTGCATAAATTGCTCTTGATTAGTCCTGAATTGCTTACAAGTTGCGCTTGATTGCAGGTTTGAGCGACTAGATGACGAATATTACAAATCGGCTAAAAAAAGGAGTGAAACCTGCCAAGCGCCAAAAGAT
This sequence comes from Nicotiana noctiflora, assembly GCA_032618575.1. Classification (NCBI taxonomy): domain Eukaryota; kingdom Viridiplantae; phylum Streptophyta; class Magnoliopsida; order Solanales; family Solanaceae; genus Nicotiana; species Nicotiana noctiflora. The sequence continues at coordinate 145,241 of JASVEL010009487.1, read as the reverse complement.
GACTGAAAGTTGGGAAATAGGTGACCTGTGCGGACCGTACTGTTTTGATGTGCGGCCGTACATGAAGGTTTAGAAAGCTATCAAGTTAAAGCCCAATCTGCGCGATCCACACTAATTTATCACGCGACCGCGCAGGAAAGTTCAGAGAAGCAACAATTCTGAAGTAGCTCCATGCGGACCGCATTCATTTCCATGCGGTCCGCAATGATGATTTATCAGAGGCTCAACAAGTCCAGGAAAAGTCCCACGCGGCCGCACGCCAAATCAGTACGGTCCGCATGGGTAAAAGATTAGAGAGCCAAAATGGGACGATTTCTATAGTGCGGCCACACACCATTTCCACACGGTCCGCATGTCTACACCTGTGCGGCCGAGCACAAGTTCCACACGGTCCGCATGACATTTTTACGCGATCCGCATCCTCAAGTCCAGAATCCTAGATATGACGACCATTTGCCCTACGCGACCGCATGCCATTTCTATGCGGTCTGCGCCAAACCCTCATGGGTATTTTTGTCCCATTTTTTCTGTGTAGTATAAATAAAATATTTTACTTCTTTGGGTCAAGTTTTGTAATCTATTTGAGCAGTTGAGCACGAGACACTTTATATTAGCCTACTTTGGGCAATTTTCTCTTGCAATTAACGTGGATTCAAGTAGATTAATCTTGTAGTTAATGATTATGATAATTTCTTCTAGTATTTCTTCTATTTCTACTTCTTCCGTGTCTAGCTAAACCCATAAGCTAGGGTTGTGGCTCAACCCTAGTGTGGGTAGTTAATGGGTATTTTAGTGTAATACTTGGATAATGTTGGGTGATTGGTATTTGGGTTGATTGTATATTTTAACTTGGATTTGGTTGTTGCAATCACTAAGTCTAGCTTAGTGAGTCTTGATTCTTCTTGAGAAAGAGAGTCTATGACCTCACAATTAACCCAACAAGGATTTGGGATGGACCCTTGAGAATGGTAGTCCCAAGTAACGAGTTAAATCTCGAGAGAGTAATTACCCTACTTGAACCATTAGTTGCTTGGGTAAATTAGCCTTCCCCAATTGGTCGAGAGAGAGAGTCAATTGGAAAAAATCTCTCTCTCTATCGAGAGGTGTGAGAGTGAATTCTAAGTGTAACTGTTATCCATATTTTCCTCAATTATCACCCTTGTATTAGAATTATATACATGTTAATTATCCACCTAGGCGAGTTCTACGACCCTAGTACTTTTCTCTTATTGCATACAACTAGCATCATTACTTTGCATAATTTAGTTTGCAATTGTAGTTGATAAACAAAAGAAAAATCGAAAATGATAGAAGCAAAATTAGGAGCCAAAACACCTTCCTAGACTCCACAAATACTCGACTCCCATAACTTGCTCCCTGAGAAAATTGACCCCGAAACCACTATCGGATAAAGTTGTTAGCGCCCACTCTTCCCAAGGGTTGAGTCCGCACCGATCACTTTTTGGCACCATTATCGGGGAGCTTACGGTGTTGACTATTTGTATTGCTAGTTTTGTGTTTTGCTTCTCTTTCCTTCTTTTTACTAACATTACTAGTGTCAAACCAACATGTACAAATGTCTTTAAACGAGAATGTCCCCCTTGACAATGTGGTCGCGGGGGAGGAGGTTGGTGATGTTGAACAGTAGAAATTCCAGGTAGCACAAATACCAAGGAGAGGTATAAATGCTAATGTAAATCCTAATGATGCAATTCCAGACCCTCCTCCGCCTCCACCAAGAGTTTCTCCAAGGGTCATCCTTAATCAAGGTTATGCAAGTGCAATAGTTCCTCTCCAAATCCAGGCGGGGAACTTTCAAATCACAAATGTTATGTTGACACGTCTTGAACAACGAGGGTATTTTACGGGCTCCTCTGATCAAAATGCAAACAAGCACTTGAAGGGGTTCATAGATACTTGTTGGGGAAGTAAACAAACTAATGTGTCCGAAGATGCTTTAAGATTGAGGCTTTTCCCATTCTCTCTTCGGGGTAAAGCGCTCGATTGGTTGGAAAGGTTACCAAATCATTCAATCACTACATGGGATGAATTGGCGGACAAGTTTATTGCCAAGTTCTTTTATCCAAGTCCTATGGCAGCGCTCCGTGATGAGATTTTGGCTTTCAAACAAGAACCGATGGAGCCTTTGCATGAAATATGGGAGAGGTTTAGAACTAGGGTAAAGGAGTGCCCGAATAATGACATGAATGATGTGATGATTCAACAAACATTCTATAGAGGCATCAACACAACAAATCAATGCATTGTGGACCAATTGGCAAGGTGGAAACTTTATGAAACTCCCGTACAATGAGGCATGCGAAGCTTTAGATGAAATGGCCGATACTTCATCGTCATGGCAAAGTCGGAAAAACGTTCCTCAAGGTGATCCCAATGTTATACAATTGCATAAAGAGTTGCATGACCACGGCCAAGCATTGCCGAGCTTACAACAATAACGAATCAATTGGCAAAGGCGCAATTGCAACAAGTTCAAAACCCATGCCAAGTAAATGCTATGGAATGAGTAAGTATGATGAAAAGAAGGCAAAGAGGGCCAACAAAACAGGGGAATGGTGAAAATTATGATGATGGTAGTGGTTATTCAAATGAATATTATGATGAGTAAAGTGAAGATTGTCAATATGTCAGCAACTACCAAGGGAATAGAAGAAACCAAACCAAGCAACAATAGTGATCTCAAACGAATTGGAATAATCAACAAGGTAAAAATAGTGGAAATTGGAGTGGAAACAACACAACAATTGGAACAACAATAATGGCCAAGGTGGGTGGAACAATAATGGTTGAAATGAAGGCTTTCAATGACCACCCATGTATTAACAACCGAACATGCCACCTCCATTTCCTCCTCAAGGTCCGAGTTCATCCGGAAGTGATTTGGGTAGAATTGAGAATATGTTTGAGCAAATGATCAAAAAGAATCAAGACTCCGATGCAAAATTGGCATCTCATTATATATCTATCTGGAACTTGGAAGTTTAACTAGGACAAATTTCTCAAGCTTTGAATACTCACCAAAAGGGTACTCTACCGAGTGATACGGTGGTAAACCCAAAGGGCGGAAATACCAACCATGTGATGGCGGTGACCACACGGAGTGGATGAGGCAGCTATGTGCATGCCTCAAGAGAGAATCCAATCACGACGGAGGAAGATAAGTTTCCTAATGATTATATGACTATGGGAGTTGATGATGTTGTGGAACCAAGTGCAAGAAATTAAGTGAGAATTGACATTCAGGAGGCCGATGAAGAGACACAAAGTGTTGTGAACCTGTCTAGGGAACACGTTGTTGACATACCTGAGCCGATGGTGTCCAAAGCCAACGCACATTTACCTAGGCCCCCTCCTCCGTATCCTCAATAGTTAGCTAATAGTAAAAGTGATCACCAGTTCAAAAAGTTCATAGACATGATGAAGGCTCTTACAATAAACGTTCCCTTGGTTGAAGCACTTCACAAATGCCGGGGTATGCAAAATTCATGAAAGAGTTGGTCACCAAGAAGAGGTCAATGGATTGTGAGACAATACCTATGATGCATCAAGTGAGCTCAATTGTGCACTCCATGGCCCCAAAGAAAGAAGACCCCAGTGCATTCAATATCCCATGCACTATTGGAAGCACCGACTTTGCAAATGCCCTTTGTGACTTGGGGCAAACATCAACTTAATACCATATTCAGTGGGTAAAATTTTGGGAATTGGTCAACCACGAGCAACCTTGATGAGACTTCAAATGACAAATCGGTCAATAAAGAGACCGTTGGGTATAATTGCTGACGTCCTTGAGCAGGTAGATAAATTCATTTTGCCGGCTGATTTCATCATTCTTGATTGTGAGGTGGACTTTAAAGTCCCAAATATTCTGGGAAGGCCTTTCCTAGCAACAGGGAAGGCTTTAGTTGATGTCGAGGCGGAAGAGATAACCTTCCGTGTTGGTGATGAAATGGTGGTTGTGTGCAAATCCATGAAGCAACCTAATAGCACCGAGGTGTGTTGCTTTGTTGACGTTGTCACGATGGTGATAATAGATGATACAAGTTCTATGAGTAATGTTAAAGATCCACTTGTGTCCATACCACTAATCCATGAGGTGAATGATGATTCAAGTAGGGTGATGTGCATTGATGCTTTGCATACCATGGAATTGTGTGGTCCTAGTAGGTTGTCATTGGACCTTGATGAGTGGAAAACTCCTCTAGACAAGCCAGCAATTGAAGTCTCTCCGGTGTTAGGAATGAAACCAAGTCAGACACACATGTGTCTACGAATTTGTGAACCTGATGCTCTATTAAAGGATGATGCAAATATGTGTTTGAAATAGAAACGGGGGTTAGATAATATGATGCAACAAGTGGTACAATACCCGGCTCCCAACATCCCTTAAACTCCCCCAAATCATTCTAGACAAACAAAGGATGAAAAGACCGACAAACTTTCATGTAGTGCAGTGTGTAGAACAATCATCTCAAACAAAGCAAGATCGTCAGAAGGATGGAATTTTGAACAAAGTGCCCCATCAGCATCACTACCCACTACCATTTTTTGACAAGATGATAGGTCACCTTAGTGGACATGCTTTTTACTATTTCTTGGAAAGTTTGATGAGAGCCACGTGGTGGCGGTCCTGATATGAAGTGATTATGGTAACTTGCGTCATGCCGCGACGTTAAATCAGGCGCTTCTTGGGAGGCAACCCATGTCTTTTGAATTTCGTTGTTTTTACTTTGTAGAGTAGAGTTTTTGAGTTGATGGTTTGTGAAGTGTTGTAGGGAAAATGTTGAATCAGTGCAGGGCAAAAATTGATAAATGAGCAGTCTCTGAATAGTGCCTACGCGGCCGCACACCAAAACAGTGCAGTCTACGTGGAGTTGAAATGCCGGAGGAATTGAAATTAGAAGACACAGCGCGGCCGCATAGCATTTTTGTGCGGTCCGCACTAGAAAAACAAATTTTGTCAGGTCTCTAAAGTTTTCCACGCGGCCGCACACCAAGATAGTGCAGTTCACGTGGAAATTGCCAAAATGGAGAGTTGTCTGAAGGTTCCCACGTGGCCGCGCACCAAAACAGTACGGTCCGCGTGGGCTCTGCTCATACTCTGAGGATGAAAAATCATGCGTGGTCCTTGTGACATTTTTGTGCGGCCGTGCAGGTAGGTAAGAAATGGGCCCCACAGTTTTCTATAAATTGGAGCCTTGGGCCTCCTTCAAACCTTTTCGCAAATTTTCATCAGAGAGTACCTTTATACTATTCACTCCCATAACTTGTGCAATATTTTCACTATCATTAATCCCTGGTTGAAACTCATCTGTATTTCAATTCTTAGTTTAATTTGTGTTTATTTTAATTGAATTTTGCTAGATTAACTTCTTAATTTCTTTCTATTTCCTCCTTGTTCATATTAGTTAGTTGTTAGAATAGGGTTTGTGAATACTTATTGAAGTTGGGCATATGTTCTTGATTGAAACCACTGAGTAGGAACACCTAGGATGTCAAACATTAAACTAAAAAGAAAAAAGGACCTACCTAGTTTGCCCTACTCGGCCGCACAATATATTTTTACGGTCCCCATACCTTTGATTGGTAATTGAACAATTCATCTACGCGGTCCGCGTGACCATTTCTGTGCGGTCCGTGTGAACCCACCGCGGCCACGGTCCAAAATAGTACAGACCGCATGGCAAAGGTTCAAAGACGTGTATATTCAAGATCTTGAGCTATGTGGACCGCGTGGCATTTTTATGCTGTCCGCGTTGGACCTACGCAGCCGCAATCCAAAATAGTGTGGTTCGCGTAGGTCATGTTCAGAGAGATGGTAATTGTAATGATTTGCCTGTGCAGACCCCGTGACTTTTCTGTACGGTCTGCATCCCTCATGTCAACAATACTGTGTCTGTAATTGTGCATTGAATTTTAAACTGTCTACTCCTTTTGTGCTTCCACTAAAAAATTTAGACTTGTATCTCTTGCTGAAATGGTGAATAAACACGGAGATGCACAACCACAACGTGGGGGAAAGAGAAGCAAACTGGGATGGGTGGTCCTTCACAAGAGAAGACAATTAGTAGGGTGGTAAAACTCACTGCCAAGGATAGGGAGACTATGAAGAAGAATAGAAAGATAATTCAGACAGCCGATAGGGCTACCTATGTAATGACCCGACTCCTCATTATGGGAGTTACCGTCCCGTTTTCTTCATTTAACACTTCAATATACTAATTTATATGTGTTCGGAAAGTTAGAAGCAAATTGGAAGGAATTTATATAGAAATGAGGCCATAAACCGCTTTATGAGAAGGATAATTTGGAAAAGCAACAGAATGTTGACCGATGGGTTAGACAGCTCGGAATTGAATTTTGATGATTCGAATAATTTCAGGGGATCATTTATGACCTAGGAGAGCAATCTAAATTGAATTTGGAGGTCCGGTGTAGTTTTAGGCTTGGATTGGCTAAGGTTGAATTTTGGCGAAATCCGAACGATAGGCGAGATTTTGATCCGGGGCCCGGAATGCAATTATGAGAGTTATAGTAGCTCCGTTAGGTGATTTTGGATATGCGTGCCAAAATTTCATGTCATTCGAAGGTGTTTAGGTCGGGTTTTAGATCGAATGTTAGTTTTGGTACTTTCAAAGAAACTTAGGCTTGAATCCGTGTAAAAATGGTGATTCTGATGTTTACGATGGTATTTTTATGTTACGAGCAAGTTTGAATGAGGTAATGTGATGTATTTGTGGTTTTGGTTGAGGTCCTGGGGGTCTCGGGATCATTTCAGATGCCCAACAGGAGCTTTTAGTTAGAAAAAATGCAGCAGAAGCTGCCTGTGATTTTCTTCACTGCGATCGTGAGCCTAGGGCTGCGATCGCGTAGAAGAGAAAACAGGAAGCCAAAAGTTCCTCTATGCGATCGCGTGAATAGGCCTGCTATCGCATAGCCATAGGGAGTTACTCATCGCTTCGCGTAGTGGACACTGCGATCGCATGGGATTAGGAACTAGTTCATTGCGATCGCGTAGGATGCCCTGCGATCGCGTAGAAGGGTGACCGAGTTCAGTGCGATCACGTAAGGCAAATCAGGGCCTGGGGAAATTGGTTCATCGCGATCGCATGCAAGATGTTGCGATTGCGTAAGGTTAATTTCAGGCCTGACAGAGGGGTTTAATAATAGAACCTCCGCGAACTAAACGTATTTTATCCTAAAAACTGAACGTTTTGGAGAACTTTTGGACGCGAAGTAAGAGGATTTCATCGGGGAAACAATGGAGGTAAGTTTCTTGACTAAAAAACATGATTATATGGTAGAATTAACATCAAAGCTCATGAATTTGGGTAGAAATTGTGAAGAATTAGGGCCTAGATCATGAAAACGAAATTTTGACTTTTGAAAGGCCATTCGAACTCCGATTTCGATAAGTTTTATATGCACGAACTCGTGGCGAGACGAGGAATCCGTTGGTATGTATTTAGGAATTTTTCAAGAAGTGGGCTCGGGGCCAGGTTTTGCCAACTTTGTGCATTATTACGTATTTCAAGTAAATTAAATTGGGTTATGTTTCTTTGACCCGTATTTGATATAATTGCTGTGGTTTTGACTAGATTCGACGCACGAGGCAGAAAATTCAAAGGAAAAAGGCATCGCGGACGAGTCCACGGCCAGCTAAAGGTGAATAGTTAGTGTATATGGTAGCCTGAGGGTTCGAAACCCCGGCTTATAACATTGTGACGCTAGTAGGGCGTGACAGGCACCCCATGGTAGGTGTGGGATTGATTGTGACTGGAGATTGAGACTTAGTCCATCCCGGATTTGAATAACATGATATATGTGGTTGAAACACATACTGTGTTAGATATATTTGTGGGTTGTAAGCCATGTTTGGGGCCTTGTGCCGACCAGTAGAATCCCTATGGGATAGATATATATGTGATAGCTTGATTTGCTTAATCACGGATCTTAGTCCTGATTTAAAATCACCATGTTGAAATGCTAAGTCACATGTTCTTGGAAAATTAAATAAAAATTAAAGTATTTTCATTATAAATGAACTAGAACCTGGAGATAAATAATTTGAACTGTTGTGTGACTCATATGCATGTTGTGGACTGAGGATGGATCGGGCTGCATGTTGCAGCAGATAATATGGGGGCCGGGTTGCACGCCGAAGTAGATGATATATTGCGCTTGGGCTGTAGGAGCCCCTCCGGAGTGTGTACACACCCCTAGTGAGCGTCGCCGACGATAAATGGATCAGGCTACACGCCGTAGTGGTAATGTGCATTGCATTGCATGATTATCTGTTGAAGTATCTGTGATAATTGTAATGTAATGTTATTGCTAGTTCGTAAGAGGAATCAAACTGTAGTTTAGCTTTACTCTGTGGTATCCTGTGGATTTCTTGCTTTCAGCTATTAATATATACTTACTACTCACTGAGTAATTAGTACTCACCCTACTCCATGCACCTTTGTGTGCAGATTCAGGTACACAAGAGGGATAGACGAGCACTCCGGCTTCTATAGAGTCATTTTGAGTTGCTGAGGTAGCTGCCGACGTCCGCAGAACCTAGCTTCTCATTCCATTTAGTTATCACTATATGTTTCAGATTTGAGTATTTCATTCAGTATTCTCTATTGCTATTCGATTTTGTTTAGAGGCTCTAAACTCATTACCCCAGATCTTTTGGGAGTGTTATTTCTTTTTTTGCACTTCTCAGTATTTATTCATATTGTTATTATTGGAGTTTCTGTTGACTCATATATTCTTCTTGAGTTGTCCATTTGGTACTAATGTTTGATTGTGAAAATAGTCTGTTGGTTTAGCTGGCCTAGCTTTAGTGTTGGGCGCCATCACGACCGGAATTGGGTCGTGACAAGTTGGTATCAGAGCCTAGGTTACTAGGACTCGCGAGTCATGAGCTAGTTTAGTAGGCTTTCGCGGATCGGTACGTAGTCGTCCGTATCTATCCTCGAGAGGCTACAGAACTTTAGGAAAAAACTTCGCTTTTCTTGGATTCATATCGTGCGGTTTCTATTATCGTGAAACTAAGTTTTCCATATTCTATTCTCTCGCAGATGGCGAGATCACGTGCTAGCGGACGTGGCGGACGACCACCAGTGGCACCCAGAGGCCGTGGTCGTGGTAGAGGTAGGGCAAAAGTGCCAGCACCTGCTGACCCACCAGTTGACCAAACTCAGGGTCAGATTCCAGCTCCAATGGCCCAGGTTCAGGATCAGGTTCCAGCTGCAGGCACCCCAGCAGCTCAGGTTCAAGCACCAGCAGTTTCTATTGAGATACCAGGTCTTCAGGAGACTTTGGCCCAGATTTTATCATTATGCACTGGCTTAGCTCAGGTGGTTGGGGCCTTTACTGCAGCGGCTTCTTCGTAGGCAAGGGGAGGGAATCCGACCCCTGTGGCTTGCACACCTGAGCCAGTAGTTCAGGGTTTACATGCACCTGATGCAGCTCCAGCTCAGCCGGCTGCACTTATTGCACCAGCCCCGGCTCATGTGGTTCCAGCTATGCTTGACGATGAGCAACGTTGGTTGGAGAGGTTTAGGAAGCTACAGCCTCCGGCATTCAGTGGTGCTGAGGGCGAGGACGCCCAGGGTTTTCATGATAAGTGTCAGCATATGCTTCGTACTGCAGGTATTCTGGCGTCCAGCGGTGTGGCTTTCACTACCTTCCAGTTCACAGGACCAATATTTCAATGGTGGGAGGATTTTGAGAGGCGTAGGCCTGCTGGAACAACGCTCCTCACTTGGCAGCAGTTCTCCACGGTATTTTTGGAGAAGTATGTGCCTTAATCCCAGAGGGAGGAACTGCTTCATCAGTTCGAGTGGATGAAGCAGGGAGATATGTCGGTAACAAAGTACGAGTTGAGATTTACACAGCTAGCCCATCATGCCATGTAGATGATTCCGACGGATCGAGAGAGGATTAGGAGATTTATATATGGCCTCATCTATCCTATCTGTATATTGATATCTAGATAGAGGGCTTCAGCAGTTACCTTTGAGGAGGTGGTTGATGCGGCTCGTCACATTGAGATAGACTGCTGCCGAGAGCGTAAGGAGAGGGAGGCTAAGAGGCCTCGTGGTACTGGTAGTTATAGTGGTGCTCCGTCTAGGGGCCATCCTCAACATAGCAGAGGTCGCTCTTTCAGATCTCCTCAGTTAGGTCATGAAGATTCCAGTGGAGCTTCATTAGATAGGGTCATCAGGGCCAACAGGGTCAGCAGAGTCGTCAGCAGAGCCAGCCTGCACTGAGCGCCCTTCCATCTCAGAGCTCTGCTCCTGCTCCTTCAACTCAGGGTTCATATGCAGCGAGGGGTCCTCAGCAGTCCCTTTATCCAGCTTCAGCCATTGCTTTGAGTGTGGCGAGTTTGGCCATATCAGGAGAGAGTGTCCTCAGATGCTTCGCAAGCGGTCTCAGCAGATGGACCAGCCCTCGTCTTCTGTTCATGCTTCTTCAGCACCATCATAGCCAGCTAGGAGTGGTTGCCAGGTAGACAGAGGTCGCCCTAGGGGCGAGCATCATATTGCGGAGGCCAAGCTTGTTTTTATGCTCTTCCGGATAGTATGGACGCTAGTGCATCAGATGCAGTCATTTCAGGTATTATCTCAGTCTACCACAGGGATGCTTCTGTCTTATTTGATCCCGGATCCACCTATTCCTATGTTTCTTCATATTTTGTGCATCATTTGGGTACGACTCGTGGTATCCTTGCCTTGCCCGTGCGTGTGTCTACCCCGGTGGGTGATACAGTTATTGTGGATCGGGTATATCGATCTTGTCTTATTACTATTAGGGGTCTGGAGACCCGGGTTGACTTATTACTATTGGGCATGGTGGAATTTAACATGATACTAGGCATGGATTGGTTATCTCCTTACCATGCGATTCTGGACTGTCATGCCAAGAAAGTCACATTAGCTATTCCAGGTAATCCGAGGATCGAGTGGTATGGCTTGACTGAATATGTTTCCGACAGGGTGATTTCCTATATAATAGCCCAACGAATGATTGGGAAGGGTTTTTTATCCTATTTGGCCTTCATTAGAGATGTTGAGGCTGAGACACCCAGTCTTGATTGGGTCCCCATCGTGAGGGAGTTTCCGGATGTATTTCCAGCAGACCTGCCGGGCATGCCGCCTGACAGAGATATTGACTTTGGTATTGACTTGGTGCCGGGCACTCGACCCATTTCTATTCCTCCCTATCGCATGGCACCAGCAGAGTTAAAAGAATAGAAGGAACAGCTTCAGGAACTCTTAGATAAGGGTTTCATTCGCCCGAGTGTGTCACATTGGGGTGCACCGGTATTATTCGTGAAGAAGAAAGATGGCACAATGAGAATGTGCATTGATTATAGGTAGTTGAACAAGGTGACAGTGAAGAATAAGTACCCATTGCCTCGTATTGAGGACTTGTTTGATCAGCTTCAGGGAGAAAGTGTATTCTCTAAGATTGACCTTCGATCGGGTTATCACCAGCTAAAGATTAGGGATTCAGACATTATGAAAACAACGTTCAGGACGAGATATGGGCACTATGAATTTCTGGTGATGTCTTCCGGGCTGACCAATGCCCCAGCCACATTCATGCACTTGATAAATAGTGTATTTCGGCCGTACCTTGATTCTTTCGTGATCATGTTTATTGATGATATCCTGGTGTATTCACGTAGGCATAAGGAGCACGCACAACACTTGAGGGTAGTATTGCAGATGTTAAGAGAAGAAAAGCTTTATACAAAATTCTCTAAGTGTGAGTTCTGGCTTGATACTGTGACCTTTCTGGGACATGTAGTTTCCAGTGATGGTATTCGGGTTGACCCACGGAAGGTCGAGGCGGTGCAGAATTGGCCCAGACCTTCCCCAGCAACTGAGATCCGGAGTTTCCTCGGCTTAGCAGGCTATTACCGCCGATTTGTTCAGGGCTTTTCTTCTATTGCTTCACCTTTGACTAAGTTGACACAGAAGGATGCTCCATTTGTGTGGTCTGATGAATGTGAGGAGAGCTTCAAGAAGCTCAAGGCGGCTTTGACCACAGCTCCGGTACTTGTTTTGCCCTAAGCTTTAGGGTCTTATACGGTGTATTGTGATGCTTCGAGAGTTGGGATCAGCTGTGTATTGATGTAGGAGGGTAGAGTTATTGCATATGCTTCTCGTCAACTAAAGCCCCATTAGAAGAACTACCCTGTTCACGACTTAGAGTTAGCTGCTATTGTTCATGCCTTGAAGATTTAGCGGCATTACTTGTATGGTGTATCTTGTGATATATATACAGACCACCGTAGCCTTCAACATTTGTTAAACAGAAAAATCTCAATTTTAGGCAGCGGAGATGGCTCGAAATGCTTAAAGACTATGATATTACCATTTTGTACCATCCCATGAAGGCCAATGTAGTGGCCGTGCATTAAGCAGGAAGGCTATTAGTATGGGCAGCTTGGCGTACATTCCAGTTGGGGAGATACCCCTTGCAGTTGATGTTCAAGCGTTGGCTAACAAGATGGTGAGGCTGGATATTTGTGAGCTTAGTCGGGTGATGGCTTGAGTGGTAGCTCGGTCTTCTTTATATGACCGCATTCGAGAGCGCCAATATGATGATCCACTCTTGCTTATCCTTAAGGATAGAGTTCAGCATGATAATGCCAGAGATGTTACTATTGATAGTGATGGTGTGTTGCGGATACAAGGCCGAATATGCGTTCACAATGTTGATGGCCTTCGTGAGTTGATATTGTAGGAGGCCCACAGTTTGCGGTATTCTATTCATCCTGGTACCACAAAGATGTATTAGAATTTGAGGTAGCATTACTGGTGGAGAAAGATGAAGAAAGATATTGTGAATCACGTGGCACGGTGCCTAAACTGTCAGCAGGTCAAGTATGAGCATCAGAGGCCTGGTGGTGTGTTCCAGCGTATTGATATTCCCGAGTGGGAGTGGAAAAGGATCACTATGGACTTTGTTAGTGGTCTCCCTCTGACAGCGAGGAATTTTGATTCAGTTTGGGTGATTGTGGATAGGCTGACCAAGTCAGCTCACTTCATTCCGGTGTGTACTACATACTCCTCGGAGCGGTTGGCAAAGGTATTCATCCGCAAGATTGTGAGATTGCACGGAGTTCCCATTTATATCATATCAGACAGAGGTACCCAGTTCACTTCTCAGTTCTGGAGGACATTTAAGCGAGAGTTGGGTTCACAGGTAGAGCTGAGCACAACATTTCATCCACAGACGGATGGGCAGTCCGAGCGTACAATTCAGATACTAGAGGACATGTTGCGTGCTTGTGTCATTGATTTTGGTGGTTCATGGGCTGATTACTTGCTTCTTGCAGAGTTTGCTTATAATAATAGCTATCAGTCCAGCATTTAGATGGCACCGTATGAAGCTTTATATGGGAGGCGGTGTAGGTCTCCAGTCGGTTGGTTTGAGCCCGGCGATGCTAGATTGTTGGGGACATAGTTAGTTCAGGATGCCTTAGACAAGGTGAATGTGATTCAAGAGAAACTTCGCACAGCTCAGTCGCGCCAGAAGAGTTATGCGGACCGGAAGGTCCGAGATGTGTCTTATTCAGTAGGTGAGAAGGTGTTGCTCAAGGTTTCGCCTATGAAGGGCGTTATGAGGTTTGGAAAGAAAGGAAAGTTAAGCCCAAGGTTCATTGGACCTTTTGAGGTGCTTAGGAAAGTTGGGGAGGTGTCCTATATGCTTGCTTTTCCACCCAGCTTGTCGGGAATTCACCCGGTGTTCTATGTATCTATGCTCCGGAAGTATGTTGGAGACCCGTCACATGTGATAGACTTCAGCACGATACAGTAGGATGGGGACTTGACCTATAATGTGGAGCCGGTAGCCATTTTGGGTAGACAGGTTCGTAAGCTGAGATCCAAGGACATAGCTTCAGTGAAATTGCAGTGGAGAGGTCACCCCGTGGAGGAAGCAACTTGGGAGACCGAATATGAGATGTGGAGCAAATATCCACACTTATTTGAGACTCTAGGTATGTTTCTCAACCCGCTCGCAGACGAGCATTTGTTTAAGTTGGGGAGAATGTAACGACCCGACATGTTGTTATGGGAGTTACCATCCCGTTTTCTTCATTTAACACTTCAATATACTAATTTATATGTGTTCGGAAAGTTAGAAGCAAATCAGAAGGAATTTAGATAGAAATGAGGCCATAAACTTCTTTATGAGAAGGATAGTTTGGAAAAGTCAACTGAATGTTGACCGATGGGTTAGATAGCTCGTAATTGAATTATGATAATTTGACTAGTTTCGGCGGATCATTTATGACCTAGGAGAGCAATCAAAATCCAATTCGGAGGTCCGGTGTAGTTTTAGGCTTGAATTGGCTAAGGTTGAATTTTGGCGAAATCCGAACGGTAGGCAAGATTTTGATCCGGGGCTTCGAATAAAATTCCAAGAGTTGTAGTAGCTCCGTTAGGTGATTTTGGATATGCGTGCAAAATTTCATGTCATTCGGAGGTGTTTAGGTTGGGTTCTGGATCGAATGTTAGTTTCAGAAGTTTTAAAGAAATTTAGGCTTGAATCCATGTGAAAATGGTGATTCTGATGTTTACGATGGTGTTTTTATGTTACGAGCAAGTTTGAATGAGGTAATTTGATGTATTTGTGGTTTTGGTTGAGGTCCCGAGTGTCTCGAGATCATTTCGGATGCCCAACGGGAGCTTTTAGTTAGAAAATTGCAGCCGAAATTGCAGCAGGAACTGCCAGGGAATTTCTTCACTGCGATCGCGAGCCTAGGGTTGCGATAGAGTAGAAGAGAAAATGGGAAGCCAAAAGTTCCTTTCTGCGATAGCATGAATAGGCCTGCGATCGTATAGGCATAGGGAGTTACTCATCGCGATCGCTTAGCGGACATTGCGATGGCGTAGGAGGATGAACTAGTTCACTTCGATCGCGTAGGATGCCCTGTGATCGCGTAGAAGGGTGACCGGGTTCACTGCGATCACATGCAGGATCCTGCAATCGCGTAAGGAAAATTAGGGCCTGGGGAAATTTGTTCATCGCGATCGCATGTAAGATGTTGCGATCGCATAAGGTTAATTCAGCCCCGACAGAGGGATTTAATAACAGAACCTCCGCGAACTAAACCTATTTTATCATAAAAACTGAACGTTTTGGGGAGCTTTTAGACGAGAAGTAAGAGGATTTCATCGGGGAAATATTGGAGGTAAGTTTCTTGACTCAAAAACACGATTATATGGTAGAATTAACATCAAAGCTCATGAATTTGGGTAGAAATTGTGAAGAATTGGAGACTAGGTCATGAGAACAAAATTTTGACTTTTGAAAGGCCATTCGAACTTCGATATCGATAAATTTTATATTCACGGACTCGTGGCGAGACGAGGAATCCGTTGGTATGTATTTCGTAATTTTTCGAGAAGCGGGCCCAGGGCCGGGTTTTACCAACTTGGTGCATTATTGTGTATTTCGAGTAAATTAAATTGGGTCATGTTTCTTTGACCCGTATTTGATATATTTGCTATTGTTTTTACTAGATTCGACATACGAGGCGGCAAATTCAAAGGGAAAAGGCATCGCGGATGAGTGCACGGCCGGCTAGAGGTGAGTAGTTAGTGTATATGGTAGCGTGAGGGTTCAAAACCCCGGCTTAGCACATTGTGACGCTAGTAGGGCGTGGCTCGCACCCCGTGGTAGGTGTGGGATTGATTGTGACTGGGGATTGAGACTTAGTCCATCCCGGATATGAATAACATGATATATGTGGTTAAAACACACACTCTGTTAGATATATTTGTGGGTTGTAAGCTATGTTTGGGGCCTTGTGCCAACCTGTAGAATCCCTAGGGGATAGATATATATGTGATAGCTTGATTTGCTTAATCACGGATCTCAGTCCTGATTTGAAATCACCATGTTGAAATGCTAAGTCACCTGTTCTTGGAAAATTAAATAAAAACTAAAGTATTTTCATTATAAATATACTAGAACCTGAAGATAAATAATTTGAACTGTTGTGTGACTTATATGTATGTTGTTGACTGAGGATGGATCGGGCTACATGCCGCAGGAGATGATGTGAGGGTCGGGCTACACGCCACAACAGATGATATACTGCGCTTGGGCTGTAGGAGCCCCTCCGGAGTCTGTACACACCCCTAGTGAGCGTCGTCGACGTTAAATGGATCGGGCTACACGCCATAGTGGTCATGTACATTGCATTGAATCTTTATCTGTTGAATTATCTGTGATAATTGTAATGTACTGTTGTTGCTAGTTCATAGGAGGAATCGGACTGTATTTTATCTTTACTCTGTGGTATCCTGTGGGGTTCTTGCTTTCAGCTATTAATATACTCACCCCTACTCCCTGCACCTTTGTGTGCAGATTATGGTACACATGAGGGATAGACGAGCACTCCGGCTTCTACAGAGTCATTTCGCGTTGCTGAGGTAGCTGCCGACGTCTGCAGAACCTAGCTTCTCATTCCATTCAGTTATCACTATATGTTTCAAATTTGAGTATTTCATTAAGTATTCTCTATTGCTATTCGGTTTTGTTTGGAGGCTCTAAACTCGTGACCCCAGATCTTTTGGGAGTGTTATTTCTTTTTTTTGCACTTCTCAGTATTTATTCACATTGTTATTATTGGAGTTTCTATTGACCCATATATTTTTCTTGAGTTGTCCATTTGGGACTAATGTTTGATCCTGAAAACAGTCTGTTGGTCTGGCTGACCTAGCTTTAGTGTTGGGCGCCATCACGAACGGAATTGGGTTGTGACAGCCTCTCAGTCAACAGGTAGTGATTATGCCCCCTCCTAGAGCGTGACTTTAGAGTTCGTCCCCACAAACATGTCCGTAGAGGTCCCAGCACCTGAATTATCTTCACCTGAGCAGACAAATGTGGCCACCTCCAAGAGGCTAATAAATGTGGTAGCCTCGGACTTGTTTGATGAGTCCGGAATAGAAAAGGGTAGTGATGACAAATACTCCACTTCTCCCACAGTTTCACTATTAGGGGAGAGTGGAGGACATGCGGAAGGAGGTGAATGATAAGTGGGTGGGATAGAGCGGACTAGGAAACCCGACATTTGGGAGGACAAGTTCGTTAGTCAGGTTGCCTTCCACCGATTCAGGGAATGGTGGCCCAAGAGAAAGCTCATTCCGGAGAGGCGGTTTATTGATTCTGATTTGGTTCCTCACAACCCTCACGTACAAGCACAGTTCCATACGAGAAAGGGTTGGGGCTTGATCAAAGAAAGAGTGGGATTGGAAAATGAGCACATGGTGAACGAATTTTATAGCAATGTTTACCATGTAGTTCGGGGCTCCACAACTACAAAAGTGATGAAAAAGATTATGCTATTTGATGAGAAGTCTCTTAATTAATTCTTGGGACTTTCGGAGGAGGATTGTCACACCTTCTTTTTACGCACACTACCCTGGGGGTAACATACGAGGGAGTTTTTCCATTTAAAGTGACAATATTCGAAATGAGAAAATTTATGTATTTCAGAGTCACCACTTGGAATAAATTATGGTGTCCCAAGTCACCGATTTATTTAAATTTCAAATCGATGAAATTTCTGACTTTCTAAATGAAGTCTACGAACAAAAAATTCTATGTAAGGAATTCTGTTGACCCGAGGTAAGGTGTTAGGCACCCCCGGATCCTATGGTTCTAGCACGGCTGCATAAACTATTATAGATGTCCAAAATATCGGATTTTAATACATGTTATAACTTATGTGCTTTTAATAAAATTTAAAACGCTTTTATTAAGTTAAAACTATACATTTAAACCTTTAAACAAAATGGGTCTAATATCAACTTGGACCCAGACCCTAACGAATATGCAAGTCAAATATGTGCCTGGGTCATTTATTTAACTTATACCGGGTATGACGGTTATCGAAGCACAACAACATTTTTATTCATGTAAAACAAGATGTCTATTCGAAATTATTTCTAATTACTCTATGGAAGCAATAGTGCACAACGTGATTCCAATTTGTTAACTAATGCACTACTTACTAGACCGAAAAAGCATTTGATTCAATGAACCTCTTAACAAGAATGATCGTTTATCTTCTGATTTTAATATGTGTCTCAGCTTCTCTTATCAACTAAATTTAAAAAACGTTTATTCGTGCGTGACTTATTAAATTAGGACAAGTAAAAGGTTAAAAAAAGTAATGAAAAGTTTTTGTGCAAAGATAAATGAGCGGATACGAGCTTTTTTTTGCCATTCGAGTACTCCATGTGAAGCATTTTGAAAGAGTTTGACCGAGCCTTTGCTTCGGGAGGCCTCCTACATATCCCTGGCTAAATGGGAATCAAGTCAATATAGTTCGGCAAGTTTTGGTATCTGGAACTACCATGAAGCTGTGATCTTGCTATTACTGCTGTTGTTGTTGCCACTACTGCTTACTGACCTCCTTATTACACCAAAAAGGAAAATCGAAGCTAAGCTAGCTATGTCTATCAATTATGAGTTACAAGATTCCTATCTATAATTTTTTTGAAACTCAATCTTGAATCTTAGTTGATTTTGCTGTAGAGTTTGATCTGAATCTCGATGCTCGCAAGTTGTAGGGTTGTTTCTTTTCTGAATCTCAATGCTCGCAAGTTGTAGGTGGTTGTTTCTTTCTGCCGCATTGAGTAAAATAAGATTGGCGGGGCTTGCGACTTCTATCATATTTCAAGCAGTTCGCCCTTTCGTTTCCCCAATATTCAAGCTCATTTCTTTTCTTCCTTTCATTTTTTCTACATTCTAGAGGGAGACTTATTCCATCGTTCATCTCGCACCTTGTGTTTTGGGATCAACCTTCCTTAAGACATCCAAGACAAACAAACAAACAAAATTTTCTGCCCTAGTTTGCACTAGGAAAATTTTGTGAGTTAGTTATGATATGTATTTAAAAAGTCAAATCAAGATTGGGTAACCTTGTGAATGGGTCCAGGTTGCATTGGAAAATAGACTGGTTATGCAGGGGAAGGTCCCTAGGTTATGTCGGAAAAATCCCATGGGTTATGCTGGAATGATCATCGGGTTATGCTGAAAAGGGTTCACGGGTTACACCATTAAGGGTCCACGGGTTATGCCTGGAAGTTCCACGGGTTATGCCATGAAGTTATCGGCTTATGCCGGAAGGGGCTCACAGGTTATGCCGTTAAGGGTCCAACACTTTATGCCGGGAAGGTCCACGAGTTGTGCTGGGAAGGGTCCACAGGTTATACTGGGAAGGTCATCAGGTTATGTCGGAAGGGTTCACGGGTTATGCTGTTAAGAGCATCGGTTTATGACAAATAGAGTTCACGGGTTATGCCTGGAAGGTCCACGGATTATGCCGGGAAGTTATCGAGTTATGTCGGAAGGGGATCACAGGTTATGCCATTAAAGGTCTAACGGGTTATGCCGGGAAGGTCCACGGGTTGTACCGGAAAAGTCATCGAATTATACTGGAAAAGGTCCACGAGTTATGTTGGGAGGGTCATCGGGTTATGCCGAAAAAGTCCATGAGTTATGTCGGGCAGGTCATCGGGTTTTGCCGAACAAGGTCTATAGGTTATGCCAGGATTTTGAATAGCAAAGGCTCCTTGGGTTATGCCAGGGAAGGTCATTGGGTTATGCCGGAAAGGGTCTACGGGTTATGCCGGGATTTTGAAAAGAAAAAGCTCATTCGGTTATGCTAGGGAATGTCATCGGGTTATGCTGGAAAAGGTCCATGGGTTATGCCAGGAAGGTCATCGGGTTATCTCAAAGAAGTCCACGGGTTATGTTGGGCAGGTCATCGGGTTATGCTGAAAAGGGTTTACGGGTTATGTCGTTAAGGGTCCACGAGTTATACCGGGAAGTTATCGGGTTATACCGAAAAAGGGTTCATGGGTTATGCTGGAAGTTCATCGGGTTATGCCGAAAAAGGGTTCACGGGTTATGCCGGAAAGGTCCACGGGTTATGCTGGGAAGAATCATCAGTTTATGCTGAGAAAGTCCATGGGTTATGTCGGGAAAGTCATCGGGTTATGTCGGAAGGTTCAACGGGTTATGCTGTTAAGGGTCCACGGGTTATGCCGGGATTTGGACAGAGAAAGTTCTTTGGCCACCGTGATTATGCTCTTCTTTTTAAGGGTTTTCATTTTAACTTCTTTT
The DNA here is from genome assembly GCA_032618575.1 of Nicotiana noctiflora. NCBI lineage: Eukaryota > Viridiplantae > Streptophyta > Magnoliopsida > Solanales > Solanaceae > Nicotiana > Nicotiana noctiflora. The sequence continues at coordinate 125,066 of JASVEL010009487.1, read as the reverse complement.
CTTCTTTCTTCACTTTTTCTAACTTTGTCCTTATCTTCTTTATTTAACAATATGCATGAGAGAATCAGAGGAGAGAACTTCCTTTTTGGTTGATTTTCTACTACAAAACTGTTCTCATGCTTGTGTAGTGTTCTTCTCTTCCAGGATGCGTCCAATTCTTGTATGGTTGCTGGAATTACACTTGTTTTAACGTTCAACAAAAAAATAGTTTGTTAGTTTAAAAACGGTGGTTGGTTTTGGGGCCTTGATCATCTTGATTGCTTGATTGCAGTCCCTTTCCGTCAAGAACCTTGCTGCTCGCAGATCTTGAAAGGGGAATTCTCTTGAACTTGACAAAACTCAAACTTTTAGGTCTTCATGATGATTTTCCCATGTGGGCACTGGCCTTTTGCTTCATTCTATTCTTAGAAATTTTGTGTTTTGGCCTTCTTTCGTTCTAAGAGGTTTTTCCTTAGAGAACATCAACAAACAACGGTCAATTAAGATTGGACCAACGGACTAGCTGAGGCCGGGTATTTTCTTTGGCTTTTGTCAGGCAGAGCCCCGTAGAACCAATTCTGCCACCTTTTCCTTTGTAACAAGTTTCAGGATTTTAGGGTTAAACCAAAAGGGATTCAAGGAGAGACAAACACAGAGTGGAAAATATGAAAAATACAAAGAAATGTCCCTTTCAGGGAAAAGACAAACTTATCTGGGGTGCATGCTGACTTCAAATAGACATGACATTCTTCTTGGACTGGATGGATGACCTGTACCAAACTTCCGGCTTCTTATAAATCCATTGATCCGCATTTCCGAACCAGGGAACCTTGCTAGTACTTCTAGTTATGAGATACCTCTTTTTCGGCCGATAGCTCCCTTTTCATGTTATCGCTAATCGACCTCTCTCATTTCTCTTCTCAACCTCGCCCGATAGTGCTCTTTGCGAGTTTTCACTAAACAGACTCTCTCATTTTGGCTTCTCTGCTCCCGTCGCCTCATAGTGCCTGAAGGTTTTCACCGATATGACTCTTTTTTTTTATTTCTCTCTGTTTTGAATGCTTGCTTTCCATCTATGATGTCTTTTAGCGTTCATGCGTTTGGCAATTGATCTGAAGGACTTGCGTTTGGTTCTGGGTAGAAATAAATATAGATGGGATTACAACTTTGGAATTATTTTGTAAACTCATGGTTGAACCATTATAACATCTGCCCTAGTTTCCATTTGGGGGGGGGGGGGAGATTGGATTTTTTATTTAGTGTGACTGAACACCAGATAGAGGTTTCCTACGTATCCTTTCAGAATCCAGTCAGAACGTAGTTCAGGTGTTCATTTGGGTATATTTTTTTTTTTTTGATTGGTGCTTTTGGATTCCAATAAGGGCAACCAAAGAAATGTAACCAGCTCAAAAGGTTTGGAAAAAGGGTTGATAGTGTTTGGTAGCGGGAACAAAAAGTCTTCATCATTTCAAATGCAGCAAAATATCACTGAAGTAAAACCTTAGACATAGTACCGCTTGACTGTGTCTACGTTTACTGCCATTTCAGGATCATTTCCTTCATTATCACCTAGATATAACGCTCATCTCGGTAACATTTTCATGATGATGTATGGACCTTTCCAATTAGGAGCAAATTTTCCTTTTGCTTCCTGGTGATGGGGAAGAATACGCCTCAACACCAATTGTTCGACTTCAAAATTTATGGGTCGTACTTTCTTGTTGTAAGCACGTGCCTTTCTTTGTTGGTACAACTGCCCGACAGACCGCGACCATTCGTTTTTCATCAATTATGGTCAGCTGCTCCAAGCGAGTCTTAACCTACTTACTATCTTCAATCTCTGCTTCAACAATCATTTGGAGCAAAGGAATTTCTACCTCCTCCGATATTACAGCTTTGGTTCCATAAACCAGCAAGTATGGGGTGGCTCCTACCGATGTGCGCACCGTGGTGCGATATCCCAATAAGGCGAAAGGCAACTGTTCATGCCACTGTCTGGAACTTTGGATTGTCTTCCTCAAATCTTCTTGATGTTTTTGTTCGCTGCTTCAATGGCGCCGTTGGCTTTGGCCCGATAAGGAGTGGAGTTCCTATGTGTTATCTTGAATTGTTCGCATACATCCCCCATTAAATAACTATTTAGGTTTGCCGCATTATCTGTCATGATAGTTGCAGGGATACCGAAATGACAGATAAGATTTAAGTGTACAAACTCCACCACGACTCTTTTGGTGACCGACTTGAGAGTGATAGCCTCGACCCATTTTGTGAAATAATAGATGGCGACCAATATGAATCTTTGCCCATTAGATGCCTTTGGCTCAATCGTACCAATGACGTCCATGCCCCAAGCAATGAAAGGACAAGGTGAAAACATAGGCTGTAGCTCTGTTGGAGGTGCATAAATCAGATCTCCATGCACATGGCACTGATGGCATTTCCGGACGAAACTGAAACAATCCTTTTCCATAGTTATCCAATAATAACCTGCTCATTGAATTTTCTTGGCCAAAACATACCCGTTCATATGAGGCCCACAAATTCCTATGTGTGCTTCTTGCATGATTCTCCCTTCTTCCTCGGTGTCAATGCATCTTAACAGGTTGAGATCCGGGGTTCTCCTGTACAAGACTTTGCTGCTTAAAAAGAAACCACTTGCATGTCAGTTGATAGTTCTTTTCTGATATCCAGTAGCATGTTCGGGGTACTCTTGATATCATGGTTCCATGGCTGGATATTTGGTCCTACCTTGATTACATTGTTGTAACCGTGTCTTTCTCTGATTTGGATATCCAAGGGATCGACGTGGGCATTGCCTGGATAAGGTAACATTGAAGCTAACGTGGCAAGTTCATCAGCTAGTTCGTTGTGACAGCGCAGGATGTACCTGAACTCTATTAATGTAAATCACCTGCCGAGATATTCCACGTGTTGTAGGTAAGGAATGAGCTTGACGTCTCGGGTCTCCCATTCACCTTGGGATTGTTTGATAATCAAATCAGAATCTCCCATGATCAGTAAATCTTCAACACCTTGATCACTTGCCATATTCATGCCCATGATACAGGCTTCATACTCAGTTGTATTGTTTTTACAAAAGAAATGGAGCCTAGCCGTAGCTGGATAGTGCTGACTGGTGGGAGAGATCAAAATTGCCCTAATACCTATGCCTTTGACGTTCACTACCCCATCGAAGAACATTTTCCAAACATGGGCATCTTCAGGGACTGTTTCTATTGTGTTTACCTACTCATCTGAAAAGTAGGTATTCAATGGTTGGTACTCCTAATCAATCGGGTTTTCAGCCAAGTGATCCGCCAACACCTGGGCTTTCATCGTCGTGCGAGTGATATAGACTATGTTAAATTCAGTAAGCAAAAGTTGCCATTTTGCCAATCTTCGGGTGGGCATCGGTTTCTGGAATATGTACTTCAAAGGATCCAGTCTGGTAATGAGGTGAGTGGTGTGAGCCTGGAGATAGTGCCTCAACTTCTGAGCGACCCATGTCAAAGCACAACACATTTTTTCCAACACGGTGTACTTGACTTCGTAACTAGTGAACTTCTTGCTCAAGTAGTAGATCGCCTGCTCTTTCTTCCCTGTTGCATCATACTGCCCGATGTCACAGCCAAAAGAGTTTTCTAAGACTGTCAGATACAAAAACAGAGGTCTCCTTTGTTCTGGTGGGACCAAAATAAGAGGATTCGATAGATATTCTTTGATCTTGTCGAAAGCCTCTTGACACTTAATTGTCCATTTAATTGTGGTGTCTTTCCTCAGAAATTTGAATATGGGCTCACACATGCAAGTCAATTTAGAGATGAACCGGCTAATGTAGTTCAATCTGCCCAAGAGACTCATTACATCTTTCTTTGTCCTTGGATGAGGTAAGTCCCAAATAACCTTTATCTTTGTTCGATCCAACTTGATACCTCTCCTGCTGACTATGAAATCCAGAAGTTTGTCTGATGGGACTCCGAAGGCGTATTTGGCCGAATTCAACTTTAAATCGTACTTTCGCAGTCTCTCAAAAAGCTTCCTCGAGTTTCGAACATCATCATTTTAAGTTCTGGACTTGACAATCACGTCGTCCACATAAACCTCTATCTCTTGATGCATCATATCATGAAAGATAGCAGTTATGGCCCTCATGTATGTCGCTCCAGCATTCTTTAAACCAAATGGCATAACTCGATAACAGTAAGTACCCCAAGGTGTTATGAAAGCAGTTTTTTTGACGTCTTCCTCATCCATCAACACTTGGTTATCTTGCATAACAATCCACAAAGGACTGTATCTCATGTTTGGAACAGTTATCAACAAGGATGTGGATGTTGGGCAAGGGGAAGTTATCTTTGGGACTCGCCCTATTCAAGTCTCGCTAATCCATGCACACCCGAGTTTTTCCATCTTTTTTCGGCATAGGAACAACATTAGCTAGCCACGTGATATACTGGACTACCCGTATAACCCCTATTTTTAACTGCTTTGTGATTTCTTCTTTGACCTTATCACTGACATCAGTCTTGAACTTCCTCTACTTCTTTTGAACTAGGGGACAATCAAGGTAGATTGGCAATTTTTGCACCACTAGATCAACACCTAGTCCTTGCATGTCATCGTATGACCAAGAGAACACATCGTTAAACTTAAAAGGGAATTGAATTATTGCATATTGAGTTTTCTGATATGTGTGACTACTTATTTTGGCCTCTCAGATCTCTTCAGGGGTTCCCAAGTTAACTGGTTCAGTGTCATTCAAACTTGGCTTAGGTTTATTCTCAAAGTCTTCTAGTTCTCGGTTTATTTCCGTAAAAGCCTATTCTTCATCATATTCCAATTCTTGGTTAATTATTTCACAATTAGACGACATATTTGGATCTGGGCGTGAAGTCTGAAGCATGTCATGTTATTTAAAGCCGTATTATTATAACTAAAAAGAAAAAATAAAACAAAAATAGTGAAAATTAGAAAGAATAAAGAGAAAATATAATGATTAACACTGGTTTTATTCCTTGGAATCAGGAAGATAAAAGGGTTTACATTTTAAGAAATTAAACCAGAAAACTAAAGAAAACATCCGAGTTACACCCTGGGATAACTCGTGATGCAGGAAAGGTGGCAGGACAAATCTACCTGGAATTCCGCCTGACTGGGAACGGTGTAGCCTCCCAATTTTGAAGCTTAGCATTTGCCCCTATGTATAGCACCTCTGCGATGCTTGTGCCTTATCCTAGCTGAATCATGTGTGTCTCATAAAGCAATTTCCTCATGGCCCCACATATATCTTCTATTTCCTCTGCTGTGAAGAACCTATCATGTTCTTCGACATATTTAGGCTTGGCAAAGGTCTTGTACAAATATGGCACTGGCTGTGCTAGAACCCACCCTTCTTTCTCCCTTTCCTTAGCCCATGTTTCATCTTCTTGGGTAGGGTGAAATCCTATCCCAAAGAGCTTCTTAGTGGAGGGCAAAGTGATAGGTTCTGTTATCCCCTGTAATGATTTTACAAGTCCCTTCCCTGGTTTGAAACCCGGTCGGATCATTTCTTTAGCCACTACGATTGACGTATTAGAAAGGAAAGGCTGGGGACAAGGGTCCCCTTCTTCGTGCTAGTCGGCCACCATAATTTCGAAGGCCTGATAAACTATGTCGTTGCTTCCTTCTCTTTCTTCAAGGCATGAGACTAAAGGGTCTCGATAGATTGATTGCTCATCTTCCCCGTGGACCACAATCTCTTGGCCCTCATACTCAATCTTTACCATTTGGTGAAGGGTAGAAGGTGTAGCTACGGCCGCATGAATCCATGGCTTCCCCAGAAGGAAGTTGTAGGATGTGTCCATGTCGAGAACTTGGAAAGTTTTTCCAAACTCCATCGGGCCAATGGTCATAATCAAATCTATTTCTCCAATTGTGTCCCTTTTTATACCATCAAAATCTCGTACACACACATTGTTGGGTCAGATTCTCTCGGTCCCAATTTCTATGCGATGCAAAGTTGAGAGCAAACAGATGTCTACCCCGGAACCTCGATCCACCATAACCCTTTTCATGTAGTACCCTTCGCATTTGACTGTTAAGTTCAGGTCTTTGTTATGTGCGGGCCCTTCTGGGGGAAATCACTCTTACTGAAGGAAATTTAGTTGACTGCAAAGAACCATTAAGCCATTCTTTCCAGCTGCTCTAAAGAAGTCTCAACTGGTACATGCGTTTCATTCAAACTCTTCAACAAGAAATTTTGATGATCAGATGAACTCATGAGTAAGGATAGCATAGACACTTGATCAGGGTTCTTGCACAACTGATCCACCACCTCAAAGTTAGGCAATTTCATCTTCTCAAAGAAGACCTCTGCTTTTTCAGTGCTCACAGGCTTCTTAGGTGGGAAACGTTTCCATGTAGCGTTGTTTACTTCTCTTATGTTTGAATACTTCTCAACAGAAGTATTTCTCGAAAGCTCCCATGTGACCTCCCTGCCTTTGTAGGTAATCAGTGTTTGTTGATAATTCCAAGGCACCGTGGATGGGTCCGTTATTGGTTTTTGTGGCGTGGGTCCGATAACTACCGGTTCATCCAGACGAGGTGGTTTAACAATCCCCCGAACCACATAGGCCCCTTTGGTACATACATCGGTACTCCTATTTTCAATTCGAACCTCTGCGGCTTCTCTGGGCGACATCGCGGAACATAAAGAACCTTATTTTTCGGGGGCACCCTCGTCTCTGTTTTGGTTACAATCTTCCTTCCAAGCTCAGCCTTGGTAGTATTAATCTTTGTTTCCCCTTTCTCTTATCTAGGGGTTGCCGTAGGCTTTCTCTCCGTGTCAAAAATGGCAATAATGGTCTTTAGGGAGGGATCAAAATCCTTGTCCTCGCAGAGCATCCCGATCAGTGGCCCATTATTATGAGCATGCAAAGGATTATTAGTCATATTTGGGAACTCTCGTCCCTTACCACTATCTTTCTCTGTTCTATCAAATCCTCAACTACTCTTTTCAGAATCTAGTAATTTTTGGTATTGTGCCCTTCAACCACTAAATGATAGGTGCATATGACACCCCGTTGATATGATGGTGATTTTGGGTTCTGCCCGTTTGGGGGTATGAGTTGTAGGAGTACTATTTGGACAAGCTTAGGGAGCAATTCGGAATATGGTTCACCGATAGGGGTGAAGGTTTGTCTCCTGGGAGGTTCCCAGGGACAAGTTATTCTGGGGTGGTTGGGGATTATAGTGGTTCCGGTAAGGAGGCTAGTTTCTGGGAGGTGGAGCTTGGTTCCAATTGATCTACTGGTGTGGTCGGCCATAGGGTTGAGCATTCATAACCATGTATGGCTGAGGAGCATAGGTCGTATCTTGGTGAGGGTAGTAGTGTTGCGGGGCTCTTTCTGAAAAAACGGGGCCTTGGGTTACGATATTCTCTCGTTCCTAATGCTGCCATGGAAGTTTTTTTTCTTACCCCTTGTTATTCTTTCGGACCCACCTTGGATGGATTTGGAGGTTACTCTTATGGCTGCCTGACTCAAAATCCTTCATGTTTTCAGACCGTTCTCTACCTTTTCCCCAATTTTGATCGCCTCTGCGAAAGTCTTTCCCATGGCTAACATCATGTTCTGGAAGTAATCAGGCTCTTAGGCCTGTAAGAAGACGGTGACCATTTCTATTTCATCCATGGGAGGTTTTACCCTCGAAGCTTGCTCGCGCCATTTAATGGCGTATTCTCTAAAATTCTTTGAGGACTTCTTCTTGTGGTTTGCCAGAGAATTCCTATCCGGCGCGATGTTAATGTTGTATTGGAACTGCTGAATAAAATCTCGGGCAAGATCATCTCATATATGTCAATGGGAGATGTCTTGATCCATGAACTATTCTGAAGTAATGCCGGTCAAGCTTTCTCTGAAGTACGCCATTAATAACTCTTCACTACCACCGGCTCCTCGCAACTAGTTGCAATACTTTATTAAATGAGCGATGGGGTAGCCGTGCCTGTCAAACTTCTCAAAATTAGGTGTTTTGAAGCCCGGCGACAAATGGACCTGTGAGAACATACATAGATCCGCATATGAGACACTCTTATGCCCACTCAAACCTTGCATGTTCTTCAAACTTTGCTCGAGGCTTCTCATTTTTTGGCCATCTCATCCTGTTCAGATGCCCTGGGATTTTGGTTGTGCCTAGGTGCAAACTCGTATTAAGGATGCTGAGGGTATGCATTGGCAGTAAGCCGGGTAGGTTCCAATGAAAAATATGGTGCTTGGAAAGTGAACGTGGATGAGTTATAGTTAGGCCTGTGCAAAGTGGGTTGTGCCGCTTCTAGGCAAGGTGGTGCGGTGAATGTGTTTAAGGTTGTATCGGTTGCCGAAACCTGGGGTGAGACTCATAAAGTGATCCTGCAGCGTGAGATGGCATGTTGAGATACCTGAATGGAGTAGTTGGGTAACTAATGGGGATGTTGGAGGTCCTACCTGTTCTAGGAAACAATTCAGAGAATCTAGAGATTATGCTTGGCATTTCTCTTCCGCTGGTCCAGACATACCACATTTCCAATATGCAAAGATGCAGGATTTTGTTCTCCCCAGTTGTGGCTGACTCGGAAGTTGGGATGGTCGTGACTGATCTCTCTTCCGAGAGAGGGATTGTTGGTGGAGTGATTTCCGAAGACATTTCTATACTTCCGTTAGATCTCGTGAAGTAAGTGTGAACACTTCTTCTTGAATTTGTGATGGATGGTTGGACACTTCCCTTCGACCTCGTAAAATATGAATGCGAGGCCAGACTACCACAAAACCAAACACCTTTCTATAAAACCTGAATTTGCGGCAAGCAAATGGTTAGTTTGAAACAAATAATAGATAAGTAATCTCACGTTGGGGTGTGATGCACTTATATAGTTAAATGGATTTCTACATGTATTTAATTGGTTGCAATGCGTCATTCCGGCTTCTCTTTGTGCTCTTCGAACTTTCCTTTGCCTTCCTTTTTATTATTCCTCTTTTTTTTCTTTTTTTAATGGTGGTCGAATCTTATTTGGATTGCCTATGTATCATATCCCCATATGAATCAGACCGAGCGTAGTTCGCGTATCGCAAATGTAAAATTAAAGATATCTCATTTTTGATTTTTTGTTTACAAAATATTCTGCTTACAAAGCTAAGACATTTGTAAAAAATGAAAACTAGAGAGTTTGATGCAGAAGAGTGAAATACAAACTCCAAACAGACAATAGACTCTACTAAGCATGCTCCAGAGCTTTTAACTTTTATGTCCGTGAGGCGATGTTCGGCCTTGCTGCAGATTTCAGCACAAGATCTCTTTGCAGACTTCTCAACTCTACCATGATTTGGTGGACATACCCATAACTAAAGAAAATAGGGTAGTACGAGGCATTTGATCACATGTTAGGAATCTCATGGTGAGGTAGTGCCCAATTTCTTTGATTCTACCCATGATCCTATCCTTTTCCCTAAGTAGTTTCTCTATCTATTGATTCTTTGTCCCCAATATCTGAGCATTTTCGGTGATTTGGTCCAAGAGCTTAACCATTTGTTTTTCCATCTGTGCCATCAAGTTGTAGTAAAAGTCTCTATATCATGGCGTCTCGGGCTTGTTTGAAAAACCGCTCCTTGAGAGTGGTGTTTGTTCCTCTTAGGTCGATGTTGATCCCCTCATAATCTCTTTTTATTTGTTGCAGATTAAGTGCTCGTTGGTGTGCTCCCCTCCTCCATCTGGCCCGAATTGTTGTTAGAGTGGCTTTCGCTTTCTCCAAGTCTTCTCGATGTTTGAGGGCTTTATTTTCTAAGTCATTTATGAATAACTCATTAGCCCGACTCCTTCTTAGCCTCTCTGCGGTCGACTTTATCTCTTGAATTTAGGATTGGGGTGCTTGCCTTTATTGTGCCCAATCAACCCTTTCCCGATCGAAATCAGCCTATTGTATGTCATAAGATTCTTTTGGGAGTTCCTCTGTTATGAATTCCCACACGAACGGATGCATATCTTCGGTTGGGGGTCTGTTTTGTTCTCTCCCTAACTGGCACATGACACGTAATGAGGCGTATGACTGGAAACCCCTGAAACTCATATGTATGTAGAATGGGCGATACGTTGACATGTGCATAACCTTAGCAGAAAGGAACCAATAATAGTTCCAAGTGAGTTCATCTGCTCTTAAGGAACTAAGTAATTCCTATCAAGCTTTTAATCCGTTCGGAAGATTACAATGTGCAGCCCTGCTTGGATGGCAACGAATGTAATTCAGCCAATCTACGTTCAAGTTTATCACGATCGGGTGATGATAGAGATGCTCTATGAACCACATTTGCAGTAAGATATTACATCCTTCGAAGTAATCTCCACCCTCTTGGCATCGAGTTAATGCTCGAAAAATATTCCCTAAGATCATAAGAAGCATAATGTGTTCGTCGCTACTTTGCAAATATGAGACCATTATTGTTAACGAGAGGCTAGAGGAAAGGAGACAGACTCTCAAGTCTAAGGGGTTCAAACTAAGCAGGTCTAAGACAGAATATCTGGAGTGCAAGTTTAGCGCTGAGCCGAGCGAAGTGGGAGAGAGCGTGATGATTGCATCTCAAGCCATAGCCAAGAAGGATAGTTTCAGATACCTTGGATCGGTGACTCAGGAGTACGGGGAGATAGATGGGGATGTCACTCACTGCATAGTGGGATGGTGGTTGAAGTGGAGGCTTGCATCACAATTCTTTTGTGATAAGAAAGTGCCACAGAAACTCAAGGGGAAGTTTTATAGAGCTGTGGTTACACCTGCTATGCTGTATGGGATGGAGTGTTGGCTGGTGAAGAAAACTCATATTCAGAGGATGAAGGTTGTGGAGATGAGGATGCTTAGGTGGTTGTGCGGTCTCACTAGGTTAGATAAGATTAGGAACGAAGTTATTCGGGAGAAGGTGGGGGTGGCCCCAGTGGATGAGAAGATGTGAGAGGCGAGGCTTCGGTGGTTCGGGCATGTGCGGAGGAGAAGCCCCGATGCCCCGGTGAGGAGTTGTGAGCGGCTAGCGGTCGGTGTGAGGCGAGGCAGAGGAAGGCCTAAGAGATACTGGGGAGAGGTAATTAGATAGGACATGTCCAGGATGTAGATTTCCGAGGACATGACCCTTGATAGGAAAGTCTGGAGGTCTAGTATCGGGGTTGTAGGATAGGGGCTTCTAGATTTTTCGTAGTCCTTTCCCGGGGTGGGTATGGCGTGGTAGGGCCGCCCATAGATGATTAGTTTGCGTTCTCTTATGGTAGTCATTTCTGGTAATTACTATTTTAATATTATTGCATGCCTGCTTATTTATGGTACATGTGTCTCTTATGTTTAGATAATTTTTTATGCGATATATGCTGGAGTAACTAATGCGGTTTTTGTTTTTGTTTTTGTTTGCCTTTTTTTTCCTGCGCCGAGGGTTGATTGGAAACAGCCTCTCTGCCCTCCGGGTAGAGGTAAGGCCTGTCTACATATTACCCTCCCTATACCCCACTTCGTGGGAATATACTGGGTTGTTGTTGTTGTTGATAAATGAATTCTAATATGCCCATCACGCTCAGGGAAACCATGGTCCCTAGAAAAGCAATCATGAAGGCAAAGGTTCTCAAATCTCCACAGGCGTCGTAACTTAATTGGTTGACGAACTCCGTGGTTGAGAATATCTCAAATCCTTTCTTGTCACCAAACCTGTCGTAAAGGTATTCCAAGGGAACCCAACCTTCGTTTAAGCAACCCATTGGGATTCGACGGAGTCCTAATTTCTTCAAAAAGTTATTCACACCCACTTTTCTGGGAGCGACTGGTTTCTTCCTGTAAAGATCCTTCCCTAACCCTGTGAGCCCACCTAATTCTTCTAAGGTGGGTGTCATTTTGCAATCTTTGAATCTGAAGACATTATTTGTTGAGTCCCAGAAACTCACCAAGGCCCCAATCAGATCTCTGTTCGGCTCAATTACCATGATGTCTGGAAGAAATTTGAGATGCTTGAAGACTTGATTTCGTTCTAAAGTAACAAAACTAGCCCACCAATCACAAAGAAGGCTCGGGGTCTCATCTCTAATCATAAACATAGGAGGCGTTTTATCTCTTGCCTTTTTCTGACCAATTCTTTGTGGGGGAATCATGTTGATCCTAGAAAAGACAAAAAATAAAATTTAAGACTTTCCAAAGCCATATACAATTTTTTTTTTGGTGAAGAGAAAATTGTCATTGCTTATTGCTATTATTTTTTTTTTGACAAAAAATCTGATCTTGTTAACACGGCATTTCAGCACTTGAAGAAGATTTGAAGGCTGTGTAATACAATTCGATATGATACATAGGTAGTTGTTCTTGCAAAAAACAGTCCTTCGGCGCCCTTTTGTAGGCGTTTGGTTGTTTTCTCGAGAATGGTATTACCTTGACTAAGGACATTTATTTACACCCCTAAATTTAACATTTTTCCTTGAAAAACAGAGATAGTTGAGCCCGATATGGGTTTTGCTACGTATCCCACATCCGGTGAGAATCAAACTTGCGTAGTTCAACAAAACAAACTATATTATTTTAAAGAAAAAACGAAGCCTTTTTTTTTCCATAAATTTACCAGAGTTTCGGTATTATTTGGTACTTTCAAGATATGTGATTAAATCCCTTAACCTTATACACTGGTTTTTTTATTTTCTTCAAACCCATTTTCTTTCTTTCATTTTCTTCTTTTTTTCAAATAAGCCAGTCAGCATGCAGGTCCGAAATAAATAAATGCACAAAAAGGATGCATCATGGTGGTCTTTTCATTTCAGGCACACCTGTCCTAGACAGACCCAACCCCTGTGTTGGGTCTCCTAAGTTAAAATGCGCATGATTCAAATAAACGTTCCTATTAGGGATCCGGTCATGAGGCTTTGTTATTCTAAGTTAACATCATGTTGGATAAAGTATCTAGATTGGCTTCCTCAAGCGGACAACTCGAGCCGAGGAGGGTCAGTGTACCGGTATCATTGCTTTCTGGCTTAACTGGTGGTACTCCACGCCGAAAACATGTGTGACTAAATCCTTCACCGGGTGCCAAGCACCTCGGCTATCTCAAAGAAAGAAGGCTACGTCAAGCAAATACCCAATTTTAAATTCAAGAAGACTCAGAGGAGAAATGGGTATCCACACAATTTATATACGGTTCACAAAATATCAAAGAGGTAGAAGCAACATTTAGTACATTGAGACAAACATATAATAAAATCACATAATAAATAAGCCAAATACAACAATTATTCAAAGCTCAAATTCTTATACCCTAAACCAGTGCCGGGTTTGCATCCCTAGCAGAGTCGCTAGAGCTATCACCTCATTTTTATGCACCCTACCCCTGAGGGTAAAATACGAGGGAGTTTTTCCATTTAAAGTGACAATATTCAAAATGGGATTATTTATGTATTTTAGAGTCGTCACTTGGAATAAATTATGGTGTCCCAATTCACCTATTTATTTAAATTCCAAATCGAGGAAATTTTTGACTTTCCAAATGAAATCTACGTACTAGTAATTCTAAGTAAGGAATTCTGTTGACCTGAGGGAAGGTGTTAGGCATCCTCGGATACGTGGTTCTAGCATGGTCGCTTAAACTGTTATAGATGGCCAAAATATCTGATTTTAATACAAGTTATAACTTATGTGCTTTTAATTAATTTTAAAATGCTTTTATTAAGTTAAAACTATACATTTAAAACTTTAAACAATATGGGTCTAATCTCAACCTAGACCCAGGCCCTAAGGAATATGCAAGTCAAATGTGTACCTGGGTCATTTATTTAACTTATACCGGGTAGGACGGTTATTGAAGCTCAACAACATTTTTATTCATGTAAAACAAGATGTCTGTTCGAAATTATTTCTAATTACTCTATGGAAGCAATAGTACACAACGGGATTCCAATTTTTTAAGGAACGCATTGCTAACTAGACGGAAAAACATCCGATTCAATGAACCTATTAACAAGAATGAGCGTTTATCTTCTGATTTTAACATGTGTCTCAGCTTCTCTTATCAACTAAATTTTAAAAACGTTTATTCGTGTGTGACTTGTTAAATTAGTACAAGTAAAAGGTTAAAAAAGGTAATGATGAGACTAATTACTACATCCCAAAATCAGTTTGGATAAATCAATATCGGATATGAGATTGTTTACTTTTAAACTCGTTATTTTTTTTATCTAACCATTAACTAATACCAACTTTGAATTGTGAAAAAAAAAAACTTAAGATAGCACTAATGTCTTCCGAGTTTACATACTAATGAGGAAATACCAACTTAATTTTAACAGGCCATGACTTGAATCGAAACTACAACAATTCAGGTTATACAAATATACCTTACACTAAACAGATGTATGTAACAAACTAATCTAAACAAAGCTATAACAAGCAGTGAGCCAGAAACATAAGTCCAACGAGCATTTATTTTATTTCCAACTTTAATTTTAAATCTACAACCATATGGGTTAAAGACTGTGTACCTGGAATTGGAAAAACAGAAAATGAAAGAAGGAGAGATCAGTAGCAGCTCACAAACACAGCAAGCAAACAAACAGGCCTAGCAGTAGAGCGAGCTTAGAAGTAGACAGAGAAACCCAACTTTGAACTATATATAAATCAGTAGAAATAGTAAGCATTGCCCAGTGATAAAAAATACTACCCAACACTTGAGCCAAACTCTGAAAATTCAACCAGAAGAACTTTCAACAAATGAATAACAATTTATTTCTTTAAATAAACTAGAAGTTTTCAGCGCTAAAAAATAGGGAATTTTAAGAAATCAAAGAGCATTCTCAGATACGCCTTCTTAAATTTTCAAAATGCTAAGTTCTCTTCTAATTCCTTTTTTTCTTGGACTCTCTCTTTCTCAAACACTAATTTCAGACCCCTGTTTCTTTTCAGCTTTTCAATTTTTTCTTCTCTTCCGTCTAAAACTAATTCCCACCCTCTTTATAGACTAACATGACCCTTATTTTATTCCAAGTTTTTACCTTTTTCCCAGCCTGTATATTCCCTCCCATGCCCCTTTATCATTTATCCCTATTGCTTCTTATTTTAACAACTTGCAGGCACCATCTTTTACACCCTTTTCAGAGTGTATTTCTTTTTAGCATTTTAGACTAAGACACATGTTATTCTCTACAGAACCATTACTGAATATCTTTTCCTCTACTAACCTCATTTTCTTTATTAAACCGACACTGATATAGGCAGCATGAGTTTTAAATTCAGGTATGCCCTGATAACAGTATTGTCATGCCACTTAATCTGATTTTCAACCATTTAATTATTCTTTTAATCCCATGTTATTTAATGTATCCGTAAGTTCTAGATATGAAAACAAACCAATACAAATACACTTCAAAATTTAAGGAAACATACGACGATTGAATCATATTGAAAACAACTATATGCTATAAGAACTTGAAAAATGGAGCTTTCAGCTCGACCAATTCAAGTCCCTGAATTAAACCTAGACCCGCTGAAACATAAGCTAATGTAGATGAGGGACTACCAGGCTTGTGAACAGAAGGACGACTTAAAAGAAACACCAGAGAAAGAAAATAATAATAGAAAAAAAATGAAACAAAACTGAAAAAGAGAAAAAGAAAACTTACGAGGATCAAGACTCAAACTATTGATCTCCAAAGAGTCCCCTATTTTCAGGCTGAGATATATTTTAACCATGTGTTCTCGACTGAGAATACATGACTAAAGCCAATCTCAACTTGAAATCTCATGAAGCCTTGCCGATTCGATTTTTCATTTATTTGATCTAAACTTCGAGAAATTCTATGATGATTCGAGGGGGACTGATTAGGTATTTGGTATAAGGAAGATAAGGAGGTCCTTTATTGTTAATTTGATGGTGGTTTGAGATGACGCCGCCATCGTAGAACATGAGGGCGGCACACTTATATCGGAGATTCGAAGCATTCTAGGAATATTAGAAGTAAGTGGGGCTTGTATTTGGGAATAGGAGGTTGAGGTGATTCTGGGGTGTTAAAATGGGGTGCTTTGGGAGTTGCTCACCATCGTGAGGCGATTTTCGGCTATGGATGGCGGTGGCATTACAGGAGCGTCTGTGAGGTTTAGAGAGATGAGTAGGAGGGGTCCGATTTTGTTTAGGGGGTAGGATAATAGTTTTTGTATATTAAAAAGGCCTTGATTAATTAGGGCTGTTGATTGATGGGATCCACCGGTCTTGACTAATTGACTTAATTAAGGACGGGGTCGGGTTGGATATGGGTTATAGGGTGGAGTGATACAGACCGTTGGGTTGACCTGAATCGAATGACTGCGATTTTTTGCCATCAAAATGATGTAGTTTCACCGTTATGCTACGTCGTTTCAACTGACCTGGGTGAAGGGTCTGTTGTACCGGGTATAAGGGTGATTTGGCCTTGAATTTTCTATTTCATAATTGGCCCAATTCCGAAATCTCTCTATTTTGCTCCGTTTTCTTTTCTTCTAATTCCTAATTTAATAAAGCTAGAATTCTAAGTTAAATTATAAACAACATAAAAAAGATCCTAATTAATTCCTAATAACAATTCAATACACACACAATTTAAATATCTAATTAAAAATAGAATCACACAACTAGACCTTAAGCGCAGAGTACATTATTATTATTATTATTATTATTATTATTATTATTATTATTATTATTATTATTATTATTATTATTATCATCATCATCATCATCTTTGTTTTTGTGATTTCTTTACATTTTTTGTAAAACAAAACTTAATTAACTCTTAATTGTACAATTAAACCAAAAAGATGAAAATGCGACATATATTTTTATATTTTATATTAATTTAAACAAATAGACAGGCAGAGACAATGCAAATAATCAAAGAAGAAAAAATAATATAAAAATTCAGAAAATCACACATAATAAAAAACTATTGAGTTTTGGGAGTAATTCTCATATAGGACAAAAATCATGTGCTTAGAAGGATCTCTCAATACTTGGAGAAGTTGGCCATGAAAGAAGAAGCTCGCGCGTGGTTAGCTGAAATTTTAGCAGCTCCAGGTACAGTCCCTGTATGGCTCAAGGCACATGAGAAGATATTCAGAAACACTCTAAACTTTGAAGCCAAAGGGTGGTTTACATTTGTGTGCAATCGGCTTGATTCTAGCACACATGATCACTCCATCCCCATTGGTCGTGCTATATTAGTTGCTTCCATCATGGACGTATTCCCATTAAATGTGGGTTATATTATGCGTGTGGTAATTTCTACGATGGGTAACGAGACAAAAACTAAATACCCCTTCCCCAACATATTGACCATGTACTTCAAAGAGGTGGAGGTGGAAAAGAAGGAATATGAAGTTATGGTACCTCCGGTAAGCCCATATTCATTGTATGACCAAAAGGGTCCTGACAACCCAAAGAATGACAAGAAGAGTCAGGCCTCCACTTCTTCCGTAGTTGGCCAGTCTGAAGAGCCAGCTGCCATTGAGCAGCCCATTGATCCCACTACATTGCCCACCGGACCTTCCACAACACCCTCTTCTACCTCAGCTGAGCCAGTGATTCTGGTATCAAAGACTCACAGATTCACCACCAACCAGCTCACGCACTCATTAGCCAGTCTGAACAATTGGTTGTCGGCAGCGACATCCAAGTTGTCCATATTGACCACACCTATATAGGCCCAGGGAGCGCTGGTGACTGTTGAGATCACTGCTTCTATTGAGGAGACTTTGAAGAAAATCCTGGCCAACCAGGTGTAAATAATGGCAAAGCAGGATACCTTGGCCAATGAAGTCGGCGAGCATAACAAGGCACTCAAGAGCGTGGACAAAGAGCATAGAAAGCTGAGGAAGACAAAGGCCTTGAAGGAGTCAGTGGCAATATTGAAAGAGAGGCTAGAGAAGCTAGCGGCGGATCAGCTACCACTAGACTTATTGTTTGAGGAGCCGGCCATAGAGACACCATTTGAGCAGCTACAGGAGGAGGAGCATAGGCCGAAGACGAAGAGAAAACTCCCCAATAGTGAGGGAGTTGTGATATCAGTCGCTCCAGAGCATGATGGTCCCTCTAGTGCCCCTTCAGTTGATGAGCTACACCAGGAGCAAGCACCTATCTGTCACGACCCCAAATCGGATCGTGATGGCGCCCAGCACACTACTAGGCCAGCCCGACCAATTAAAAACATTTTCGGAGCTAAGAGCTCACTTTACCCAATTTCAAGCACAACAAAATAAATCAATGAAGACAAAAATACCAATACGGGGAACAAGCCCCAAATAGTACAACTCCCATAGACCGAAGGGTGAAGAGTCAAGAGCCTCTAAAGATAACATAAGTGCAACATTGTCTACTATAATACTCAGTGCGGAAATAGATAACAATACGAAATGAAAAGACCGCTGGAAGGGGAGTCAGGTCTTGCTGACGCTGCAGCTACCTCGACTATCCCACAAAATGCCTCTGAACGGCTACCGGATCAGGACTGCTGAGAGGTTCCTGGATCTGCACACAAGGTGCAGAGAGTAAAATGAGTACTGCCAGACTCAGTGGTAATAAACAGGGGTAAGACATCATAGATAAGAAATCCACAATAAAGCACTATGTAAAGCTGTACTCAATTCCATGTAACTGTTCAATATCAACAGTAATGTACCAGCAATAACAACAACATAGTATACCAGCTAGCAGATGTAGCTAAATGCAATGCAATGCGTGAAATGACCTCTACGGCACGTAGCCCGATCCAATTTGGGTACCCGTGCTCACTGTGGGGGTTCAGACTCCGGAGGGGCTCCTACAGCCCAAGCACAATATCATGAATATACGCTGCGGTGCGCAGCCCGATCCACTACCAGTCAGCTAATATGCAAATGCACCCTCGAGGCTCAAAAGTAGTTTTGAAAACTCTTTTATCATTTTCAGTTGAAAACAGTAAATGTCAAGTTCCAGAGATTGGAAATATCATGATAACAGTAATAGCTACGGACTGGTAGTAAAACTAGCATGTCAATATCACAAGACAATGATAACGATCCTCGCGGGATCCAATAACTAGCTCACAGCCCATAAGTATACTCAACCGTCCAAGAAGGAGGTTCAACGGCTCAAGAGTAGCCAACATCACAATATAATATGCAACCATCCGAGAAGGAGGTTTGACGGCTCAAGAATAGCCAATATCATAACACAGTATCAACAGGTCGGACTAAGCCATAGTCTCCAAATCACAATCGACCCCGCACTCACATGAGAGTACGTGTCTCGCCGCTATACAACATCACAAAGTGGTATATCGGGGTTTCGAACCCGCTGGTCATCACCCACATCTATTACTCACCCTAATACAGCTTGACGACTAGTCCGCGATGCCCTTACAACGAGAATCAAGCTCCGCACGCATAGAATCTGATCATATATGGTAGAAACACAACAATGGGACAACACCCAGTCAAAACAACTCAATTTACACCAAAATTCACAAAGTTTTCAAAACTTGACTTTCGGTATGCTTCTCGAAAAATTACAAAAGTCACATATTCGGAACCCTCGTCTCAATACGAGTCTAGGCATATAACATTTGCCAAAATCGGACTCCATTTGCCCACTCAAATCAGTGATTTTCTACAATTTTAGGCCTAGGGCTAAAACCCACCTTTAATCTTCCATTTACAGAGAATTAACCAAGGATTTCATGATAAAATGCTATAATTAAGCCACAAAACTTACCTCCGACGAACACCCAATGATTTCTCAGCAATCTCTCGTGAGTCTCTCTCTCTAGAACTCAAAATTTGTGTTTATGGAGTGCAAACCCGGGACTGGTCTGTTCTGGTTTTTAATTTCACTGCCAGGTATTTTTGTTCTACGCGTTCGCGACGCGAACGCGATGCCTTGTTCCGTTCATACATCGCGAACGCGACGTGTAGTCACACGTCCACGAAGGTCATTTTCCCCAGCCGCCGGATTTCCTCTACGTGAACGCGTAGGGTCTCACACGAACGCGTGGCTTCGCCTGTTCCTCCTTCGCGAACGCGGCCCTCTTTCACGCAAACGCGATGCGTCCCAGCTTCCTCTTACGCGAACGCGGCACTTCCCCTCGCGAACGCGATGACCAACTGGTCCTTGCCTACACGAACGCGAGCCTTGCCTCGCGAACGCGAAGGCTTAACCTTCTGCACAATTTCTGCAATTTTTCTGCAGATTTTCCATGTTCAAAAACGCCGGATGATGGTCCGGATTCACCCCGAGGCCCTCGGGACCCCAACGAAAACCACCAACATACTCCAAAACATGATAAGAACTTGTTCCAATCATAAAAACACCATCCTAAACAGCAAAATCACCATTTTCACACGGATTCAAGCCTAAGTTTCTTCAAAACTTCCGTAACTAACATACAATCAAAAACCCGACCAAGCGACGTCCGATTGACCTGAAAATTTGCAGACATATCCAAAATCACATGACGAAGCTACAGAAATTGTCAGAATTCCATTCCAACCCCCGGATCAAAATCTCACCTACCGTTCAGATTTCGCCAAAGTTCAACCTTAGCCAATTCAAGCCTATTTCTACACCGGGCCTCCGAATTCAATTCCGATCGCTCCTCTAAGTCACGAATCACCTCCCGGAACTAACCAAATCATCAGAATCCAATTCTGAGCCCTCTGACTAAATAGTCAACTCCATGTTGACTTTCCACATTCAAGCTTCCTTCAAAAAGGCTATATGCCTCATTTTCAACCCAAATCACTCCTAACTCACCCAATAGACTCTAACACTGATGTAAAAACATAAAATACATAAATGCAAGGTAACGGGGTAGTAATTCCCGTGACGACGAGCCGGGTCGTCAGATTCTCCCCAACTTAAACAAATGCTCGTCCTCGAGCGGACCCAGAGTTGTACTAGAAGCAACCCAATAGATGAATGACCTTACCAAGCATATATTCGGGCGATCACACGTCACCCTATCTCTCATAAGTCCGAAAACACCATATAGCTAAAATTTCACAGACCACCTGAACCATAAACCACATTGCACTTTCCGAAATCATATACCAAATGCTAATCCCATGCCTATACTGAGGATACACCCAAAACTGCTACAATAAACCATACTCACCACTGCGAGTGAGATCGTATGATGTATCAAACAACCCAATCGCTCGAGACGATAGTCTCTAATCACAACAACTGGACACAATAGCCAAATACTAGCAGAAAGAACCTTTCTCATTAGCTAAAGTCTTAGTCCAACACCTTCATATACTGCCCACGGCAACCGAACACGTGATATATCGAATCCACCTCTCAGGTCACCCATTCATGAATCCATTTCCCGTTTAACTAATACCACAATAGATTTCGGAGCCGAATCTCGATATTACCTTTCTAACCAGCTGAAATCACATATACTCACACTCATTATTCGCTCCAACTATCATTTCGATTATAACACACCGCACTGGTGATATGACACCTTAACACCGGCCTAAGCCACGACGAGCACAACACAGGCTCCAATAAGAAACGTCTGAACATACTCAAATCATGACAACTGACTCAAACCAAAGAGTTGTAATTCAATTCCTCTGTACCATCATAACATAGAACTGAGATCGCGTCTCGCATTATAGAAATAGAGTACATGACTCCTCCTCGAGAGTTCATAACATCACGTGGCCTTGCCACAATTCGTGATTTTATCCCAACACAATTACTCATGAAGCACCTCAAGTTACCAATCTCAAATGGTCAGCCACGCACAGATCTATGTCTGAACCCAAGCAATCAACCTCACCCACGGTGAAACAATTAATGTATGCTATCAAATCCTGAAAGGACACAACCGATGTGCCATTCGCCAAACGATACTCAATACGGACTTTTCCTCAGAAGCTAGGAAGTATTGTATACCAAGTAATATATAACTAACTCTATTTTCACATTACACTATTGCGGCGTGCAACCCGCTCCAATGACATACCCGTGGCGGCGTGCCACCCGATACAAATAACCCGTGGCGGCGTGCCACCCGATCCACGCATAAATCTCGCAAAAGGAAATGCACATCGAGTCGAATTGCTCATTACAGTAAACATATATAGCCTCACGCTCGGCCACAAGAAACGCATCCGACAAAGTTCCCCAATACCAGAACTAAACCCATGGTAGAAACCTCTGCACTGACATTCACCACGAAGGCCCAACTGATAAAGAAATACCCATCAGCCGTCCGCTGGTCCTGAGGTACAACTACCCCGCTGGAGCATACTCTAATAGACTCTGCTACGCAATTTGTGTCATTCCATCATAGTCCATATCACATTAGTTTAGACGACCTGACCCATGACAACCAGTCAGCAATCAAATATCATAATCCGAATTCGTCATATCAAGTTAAGAGAGAGCCACTAGGGCTTCCGATTTCCAATAATCACTAAACGGTGCCGATACACACGATATATAACCACTGCATAGGCGGACTAACGAGAACTTCAAGTCTCCAACACATATATAACACATGAATCACCATGCCTGATTTCGTACTTCACCGTACAAATACATAACGCACATCAAACGTCCATTCATACCACAAAAGCCATTTAGAAATTTCACTATGCCATTAGCGACTCAATTATTACAGTCGATTCAACAAGAGAATGCCACCATACCACTAGATATTATTACATTACCTTGTCCTTTTGGGCCATATACCTTGCCAAATCACTAGAATAGCAGTACCATTTCCTTTAATCACCAGAAAGATCGATTCTTAAATCACCTGTAGCCGCCCGCGCTGCTCAATAATTTTAGTGACTTCCCATATATTATGAACAAATCTCAAAGCCTTGAATATGCCATTATCAACTTTCTATAACACATCTCATATACAATACCACACTAAGATAACATGGAAATTCTTATCCCTTTCCCACGCCGCAAACATAGACGCACTCAACTAGTCAAGGACTTTCATGATCCCATATAAAGAAAACTCATTACACATTCCATGCTTTACATACCAACAGGAAATACACTCAGTTTCAAACCACGTTAAAACATATCACAACTCTTTCTTCCAATTATATTGAATAAGTTAAACTGCCAGGACTGAGTCCTTATACCCATATCGAGTTACACAACTGCCAGCACTCAAAAGTTTTGTTGCACAATATCTACAAGACTCATTACTTCAATCACATACCAATAATTAATCATATTCCTTATCATTTTGTTTCGTTTTATTAACAAGTTGTTCCATTTACCCAGTTTCCTTTCTGATTCATTTTTAATTTAATATTAGCCTTTACTGTAACACCATAATACATCAACTCATGTTACCACACCAGACTCGTTCATAAGACCACACCATCTAAGACCCATAGGCCACTGAATACTATCTCAATATTTCACAGAAGGACCACATTCTACAATACTTTATTTTGAAGAACTTCTTGCGATTTGAATTGGTTATCATTACCTTCCAATACGATTACATAGAATCCCATCATTTACATGATATAACACAAGTCTTGATCTATTCTAACGAAACCATCATCTTTAGCCACATGCACAATCTTAAGACACTTGATTGTTACAACCAAAATCTTGAACACCGCAAAACTATTATCGGGGACCATTCACCCTTATTCAGGTGCAATTCAACTATCTTATTGAACAGAACCACTCGTGCCTATTAGAACTCTGACACTGCAGATCATCATTACATACGTATACAATTAGCTATCTTTCTTTTCTATACACCGAGCATTCTTTACCAATAGCCATTCAAATCATCATAGTATTTCGTCACATCTAAGAAGCACCATAACCTTTATCAGAATTTTCCCATCATACTTAGAGACAGAACCAACATAGCACACAATAATGCCATCAATTAATCAATAACAGCCTCCCCATCTTAGCTAGGAGCCACACATCAAAGCACTTTTAGCCACTCATAGCATTCTCACTAAAATGATGCCACAATGTACTAGTTAAATTAAACTCAAGTCTCTTACAGGCTTCAGCGAAGATTCGAATCATCAGAAATCTGAACACTTTTGCAATTCTTGTATTCATTCACACACAACAGTTAAGCCCACTCTTTAGGTGACGAAATCTTTTCTAAGTCCCAAATTTCCAAAAATTTTGACAGAGTTTCCTTTGTAATTTGGCCCATCTACCTGCTAGAGAATCACCAAAACTATCCCAACAATACATTCACAACTCGACAAGACATCACAATGCATATCGACAACGTTAGTCTCAATACTACACAAATCACATTATCATAATTGTTACATGAACATGCGTTGTACCTGCTCAAATCATAACACATATCAATTACCTTTCAATTACACATGAGAATCAACCCACCTACTTTGCCCCAATTTAGCATTTCAGCAGAATACCTCCCACCAGGATACACATAGCATAATCACTTTAGCCTTCCTGAGTTTGAACTCGTTCCACTACACATAAGGCACTTTACCTTCCAATTACGAGATATCAAAAATATTCACCACTTTCATAGCTTGGGGCTATACAACAGATTAGATAAGAGTTGAACAATTAACAGCCCATCCATTAGTAGTAAGTTTCCCTAATACTCTACATATCGGCACAAGGACCCAAACATGGCTACTAGCCCAAATACATAGATATAAGTCCAGTCTCAGTCATTATACACAGCAATCTATCAATCGGGACAGACCAAGTCCAAATTCCTAGTCACAATACCACCATGCTCGTCACATGACGCGTGTTCCATCTCAAGATAGCACTGTATAGTGCATATACTATGTTTCAAACCCTCAGTACATTATTTATTACCACCACTCAAAAAATCAGCACCTCGATGCTCTAGTCATAAACAAGGTCCAGCCTCAAGTCATCCCGACTGGCCCAACATGAATCTCACAGAGATTATATCTCGCCCCTCGTTCGACGAAATCACAAGCCATAGGGCAATTACATTACTGAGCGTTCGATGCGTACACAGACGTGTGGAAGGAATTTCAAAAGGTGTATCTCAATCTTAATCAAGTATGCACGATAAGAATTCCAAGAAATGTGAAGTGTTTCCTAAAGGTTCGCGAGCCTCCCGAGGATAAGTACAGGCGTCCCCGTACCGATCCACAAGACTCTACTAACCGGCTCAAGACTCATGAGGCCTAGTAAACCTAGGCTCTGATACCAACTTGTCACGACCCTAAATCCGATCATGATGGCGCCCAGCACACTGCTAGGCCAGCCCGACCAATTAACAACATTTACGGAGCTAAGAGCTCACTTTACCCAATTTCAAGCACAACAAAATAAGTCACTGAAGACAAAAATACCAATACGGGGATCAAGCCCTAAACAATACAACTCCCATAGACCGAAGGGTCATGAGTCAAGAGCCTCTAAAGGTAACATAAGTGCAACAATGTCTACTACAATAATCAGTGCGGAAATAGATAACAATACAAAATGAAAAGACCACTTGAAGGGGAGTCAGGTCCTGCGGACGTTGCAGCTACCTCGACTATCCCGCAAATGCCTCTGAACTAGTACCGGATCAGGACTGCTCAGAGGTACCTGGATCTGCACACAAGGTGCAGGGAGTAAAATGAGTACTACCAGACTTAGTGGTAATAAATAGGGGTAAGACAACGTAGATAAGAAATCCACAATAAAGCACTATGTAAAGCTGTACTCAATTCCCTGTAACAGTTCAATATCAACAGTAATGTACCAGCAATAACAACAACACAGTATAATAGCTAGCAGATGTAGCTAAATGCAACGCAATGCATGAAATGACCGCTACGGCGTGTAGCCCGATCCAATTTGGGTACCTGTGCCCACTGTGGGGGTTCAGACTCTAGAGGGGCTCCTACAGCCCAAGCACAATATCATGAATATACGCTGTGGTGCGCAGCCCGATCCACTACCAGTCAGCTAGTATGCAAATGCAGCCTCGCAGCTCAAAAGTAGTTTTGAAAACTCTTTTATCACTTTTCAGTTGAAAACAATAAATGTCAAGTTCCAGAGATTGGAAATATCATGATAACAATAATAGCTACGGACTGGTAGTAAAACTAGCATGTCAATATCACAAGACAATGATAACGATCCCCGCAGGATTCAATAATTGGCTCACAGCCCACAAGTATACTCAACCGTCCAAGAAGGAGGTTCAATGGCTCAAGAGTAGCCAAAATCACAATATAATATGCAACCATCCGAGAAGGAGGTTTGACGGCTCAAGAATAACCAATATCATAACACTGTATCAACAGGTCGAACTAATCCAAAGTCCCCAATCACAATCGACCCCGCACACACAAGAGAGTATGTGTCTCGCTGCTCTACAGCGTCACAAAGTGGTATACCGGGGTTTCAAACCCGCTGATCATCACCCACATCTATTACTCACCTCAATACAACTCGATGACTAGTCCACGATGCCCTTGCCACGAGAATCAAGCTCCGCACGCGAAGAATCTGATCAAATATGGTAGAAATACAACAAATTAGGCCAATGGGACAACACCCAGTCAAAACAACTCAATTTAGACCAAAATTCACAAAGTTGTCAAAACTCAACTTTCGGTACGCTTCTCGAAAAATTATGAAAGTCACATATTCAGAACTCTTGTCTCAATACGAGTCTAGGCATATAAAATTAACCAAAATCGGACTCCATTTGCCCACTCAAATCAGTGATTTTCTACAATTTTAGGCCTAGGGCTAAAACCCACCTTTAATCTTCCATTTACAGAGAATTAACCAAGGATTTCCTGATAAAATGCTGTAATTAAGCCACAAAACTTACCTCCGACGAACACCCAACGATTTCCCAGCAATCTCCCGTGAGTCTCTCTCTCTAGAACTCAAAATTTGTGTTTATGTAGTGCAAACCTGCGACTGGTCTGTTCTGGTTTTTAATTTCACTGCCATGTATGTTTGTTCTACGCGTTCGCGATGCTCCTCACGTGAACGCGAAGCCTTGTTCCGTTCATACATCGCGAACGCGACGTGTTGTCACGCGTCCGCGAAGGTCATTTTCCCCAGCCGTCAGATTTCCTCTACTCGAACGCGTAGGGTCTCACGCGAACGCATGGCTACGCCTGTTCCTCCTTCGCGAACGTGGCCCTCTCTCACGCAAACGCGATGCTTCTCAGTTTCCTCTTACACGAACGCGGCACTTCCCCTCATGAACGTGATAACCAACTGGTCCTTGCCTACACGAACGCGGGCCTTGCCTCACAAACACGAAGGCTTAACCTTCTGAACAGTTTCTGCAATTTTTCTGCATATTTTCCATGTTCAAAAATGTCGGACGATGGTTCGGATTCACCCCGAGGCCCTCCGGGACCCCAACAAAAACCACCAACATACTCCAAAACACGATACGAACTTGTTCCAATCATAAAACCATCCTAAACATCAAAATCACCATTTTCACACGGATTCAAGCCTATGTTTCTTCAAAACTTCCGAAACTAACATCAAATCAAAAACCCGACCAAACGACGTCCGATTGACCTGAAAATTTGCAGACATATCCAAAATCACTTGACGAAGCTAAGAAAATTATCAGAATTCCATTCCGACCCTGGGATCAAAATCACACCTACCATTCGGATTTCGCCAAAATTCAACCTTAGCCAATTCAAGCGTATTTCTACACCGGACCTCCGAATTCAGTTCCGACCGCTCCTCTAAGTCACGAATCACCTCTCGGAACTAACCAAATCATCAGAATTCGATTCCGATCCCTCTAACTAGATAGTCAACTCCAGGTTGACTTTTCACATTCAAGCTTCCTTCAAAAAGGCTATATGCCTCATTTTCAACCCAAATCACTCCCAACTCACCCAATAGACTCTAACACTGATGTAAGAACATAAAATACATGAATACAAGGTAACGAGGTAGTAATTCACAGGACGACGGTCCAGGTCGTCACACTATCCCAGTAGCACAACATCAGTAGGTTGGGGACCAGTCTGAGGTCCCTGCCAGACAAAGGACATGGAAGCCACTGAACAGCATAAGGCAGCTGATGAGGCTTGAGGGGCCGTTCTATATACTTTGCTTGCTTTTGATGCTTTATTTGGTAGTTAGCATTGGGGACAATGATAGCTCTTATTCGTGGGAGTGTGGCCCTACTTTTTGTTTTTGATTGGCTGGATGATTGTATATATTTTCTACTATCAATACATTCATAGACATAGATGGTTTATACATAAAATTTCATTCTTAACTCCCTTAGTTGTATATTTCACTCCCCGTGTGTATATATTCATTTGGCTATCATTTGAGCTTTCTTTCTATTTTTTATTTTCGTTAAAAATTTTCATTTTTGTGCAAGTTAGGCTCGTAGCCTCTTTTTGGTTTTGCTTTGATACTGCAATAAGCTCTTCGTTTTCTTAATGCAACAGTTCTTTCCAAGGGTAGAGTATTGTGTGAACTCGGTGGCTCTTCCCAATGATAGATAGCGTGACAACTTTCTTAAGAGTTGAGTCAGTTTTTGATTTTTCTTTTTAATTTCCAAGTTTTTTATAGTTAAAGGAACCTCAGGCAAAGCTTCACTTGGGCCTAGCTCATTTGCCTTTGATCTTATGGTCAAAGACATTAAGTTGTGTTTAGGATGGTGAAAGTCGTTGCCTTGATACTCTTGTGTTGTCAAAACAATCATCATATGGTCAATATGGGCCATTGTGCTCTTTAATCGTAACTAAGGTCATTGTGGGCCCTCAACTCCGTCTTTGGCAATCCTTGAGTGTATGTGTGGCGAGAATTTGATTTTTAAGCCCAAGT
The DNA here is from genome assembly GCA_032618575.1 of Nicotiana noctiflora. Classification (NCBI taxonomy): domain Eukaryota; kingdom Viridiplantae; phylum Streptophyta; class Magnoliopsida; order Solanales; family Solanaceae; genus Nicotiana; species Nicotiana noctiflora. Next base: position 96,264 of record JASVEL010009487.1, on the reverse strand, counting down.
ACCGAGCCAATGGTCTAGAACTTGTCCCGAATGTTTGTTTAGGCGGAATCATAGGTGGAACTTGAATTGGGACGTGATTGTAGGATCTCCTTGATCCAAAAATGCTAACTTTATGCATTTTATGACCTACCAATGCAATGATCCCTAGTCTACCCCTTTGAGCATTAAACCTTCTTCTTTCATGAACAGAAGTTACAAGCTCATACCCGTTTTTAATGAAATCCTCTTTTGGCACCCAAAAAACTTCCTTTGAGTAATGGAATATATCTATGTTTGGGGGAGAGAAAAGAATGGCACCAATGTGGTAGAAAAGGCACAAATTCAAAAAGAAAAGGAAGGCAGTGAAAAAGAGAAAAAAAGGCAAAAAGAAAGACAAAAGTGAAAAAAAAGACCCAAAAGGGGGACTCAAAGTAAACAAAAAGTGGAAAAAGATGTGAAAAATGGTGAACTAAAAGGAGAAAGGTTTGAATTGCAAAAGAAAGAGTGACATTGTGTCTTTCTACCCCCTTGAAAGAAGAAATACTGAAATGAATCAAGAAAGTATGCCAAAACGAATCAAAAGAATTGCATAGGGGAAGATTGAACCCATGTGGACGAAAGCATATCTTATTTTTACCCAAAAGCCTTGACAATTACTCCTCAAAAGCCCTATATGATCTTGAGTTTAGGGAAGTCTACATTAGTGGTTACTTACATGAAGGGCAAGCATATGGTACTTAGAGGCGGACTTAGGGTCTATTCCTTGTGAGAGATGAGCGAAAAATCCTTCCACCTCGATTTGTGTGCAATTACTATAAAATATGAGGTTCACTTAGGGAGATTCGAGGATGTGTGAGTTTGGGTTCCACAATGACCAAAGTATTTGAGAAAGGTTCCTTGATGAGATGTGGCAACCTTTGAGGCTCTTGAGTCACATTTGATCCACAAGTTTTCAAAAGGTTTAGATGTGTTAATGATGTATTCGTATTGAGGGAAATTGTTAGTCCCAATTGATGCTTGATTGAGGTTACTTTAGGACAAACAGGAGTTACTTGGATGTTTTATATTGAGGGGTAGGTCTCATTTTAATTGCTTGAGGACAAGCAAAGATTTAAGTTTGGGGGAGTTGATAACTATGAATTGTGCATGTTTTATACACATTCTTACCTTAGCTTTGCGCATAAATTGCTCTTGATTAGTGTTGAATTGCTTACAAGTTGCGCTTAATTGAAAGTTTGAACGACTAGATGATGAATATCACAAATCGGCAAAAAAAAGGAGAGAAACTTGCCAAGTAGCAAAAGATGACTGAAACTTGGGAAATGGGTAACCTGTGCGGACTGCACTGTTTTGATGTTTGGCCGCACAGGAAAGTTCAAAAAGCTATCAAGTTAAAGCCCAACTTGCATGGTTCACACTGATTCGTCACGCGGTTGCACAGGAAATTTCAGACAAGCAACAATTCTGAAGAAGCTCCACGCGGACCGCATTCATTTCCATGCAATCCGTAATGATGATTGATCAGAGGCTCAACAAGTCAAGGAACAATCCCACGCGGCCGCACACCAAATCAGTGTGGTCCGCATGGGTAAAATATCAGAGAGACAAAATGGGATGATTTCTATAGTGCGGTTGTGCAACATTTCCACGCGGTCCGCATAACTACACATGTGCGGCCGCACACCATTTCTACGCGGTCCGCATGACTCTACCTATGCAGTTGCGTGACATTTTTACGTGATCCGCATCCTCAAGTCCAGAATACCAGATATGAAGATCATTTTCCCTAAGCGGCCGCATGACATTTCTATGCAGTCCGCGCCAGACCATTAGGGGCGTTTTTGTTCAGTTTTTCCTGTGCAGTATAAATAGAATATTTTACTTTTTTAGGTCAAATTTTGTAATCTGTTTGAGCAGCTCAGCTTGAGACACTTCGGTATTAGCCTACTTTAGCTAATTTTCTCTTGCAATTAACATGATTTAAGTAGATTAATCTTGTGGTTAATGATTATGTTAATTTCTTCTAGTATTTCTTCTATTTCTACTTCTTCCATATCTAGCTAAACCCATTAGCTAGGGTTGTGGCTCAACCCTAGTGTGGGTAATTAATGGGTGTTTTGCTTAATACTTGGATGATGTTCGGTGTTTGGTATTTGGGTTGATTGTATATTTTCACTTGGATTTGGTGGTTGCAAACACTAAGTCTAAACCATGAGAATGGTAGTCCCAAGTAACGGGTTAAATCTCGAGAGAGTAATTACCCTACTTGTACCATTAGTTGCTTGGGCAAATTAGCCTACCCAATTGGTCTCGAGGGAGAGTTAATTGGAAAAAATCACTCTTTCTACCAAGAGGTGCGACAGTGAATGATAAGTGCAATGATTATCCATATTTCCCTAAATTATCATCCTTGCATTAGAATTCTATACCCGTTAATTATCCACCTAAATGAGTGCTACGAACCTAGTGCTTTTCTCTTATTGCATACAACTAGCATCATTACTTAGCATAATTTAGTTTGCAATCGTAGTTGATAAACAAAAGAAAAACCAAAAATGAATGAAGCAAAATTAGGAGCCAAAACACCTACCTAGACTCCACAAATACTCGACTCCCATAACTAGCTCCCTAAGGAAATTGACCTCGAAACCACTATCGGGTAAAAGTTGATAATGCCCACCCTTCACAAGGGTTGAGTCCGCACCGATCAAGGGTTTGGGAGAAGCAACATTCAACGAATTTAGACGTCCAGACATCCCCGACTGTGATCCAAGTTTCATCTTTCTTAAATTGTATTTGCATACATCAATTTCCTGTTGCCTTGCCAGTAATATTGATTGGATTGATTTCTTTTTCTATCTTCTCTACTAGCGTTTTATGATTAAGGTTTCATCTATTTATTTTAATTCTGTATTTGCATACGGGTAGTTTTGTAGACGTGGTTGTTTCATTGTTCTAGTGCCTGCTCACATTACTACTCACGTTATTGCTTCTTAGTAGTAGTATTTACCTAATAACTTTTGCTTATAGTGGCAGTAGTGGACGATGTAAAACATAGGTCATGTCCTCGGGTGGGGCTGTGGTTGGGGTCTAGGGGTGGGAAGGGGGTAAGAAAGCCTCTAGACTGAGAGTTGGGTCTTGGAAGGTTGGAACATTGACGGGAAAATCTATAGAGTTAGGTATGATTCTTCAAAAGAGGAACATCAACATAGCGTGTGTTCTGGAGACTATATGGAAGGGTACTAGAGCACGATACGTAGATGGATTTAAATTATGGTACTCAAGGAGTGCTGGGGGTAAGAATGATGTTAGCATTTTAGTTGATAGGGACCTCATGGAGCTCGTGGTTGAGGTTATAAGGGTAAATGAGAGGTTGATATGTATTAAGTTGGTAGTTGGCGGGTTTACTGTAAATGTGATTAGTGCATATACTCTTCAGGTAGGTTTGGACCAGGAGGTCAAAAAGCAATTTTGGGAGTATTTGGACGAGATGGTGCGTAGTATCCCGCGCACGGTGAAGTTGTTCATTGCGGTGATTTCAATGGTCATATTGGGGCTAGTGCTAATGTTTATGATGATGTACATGGCAGGTATGGTTTTAGGGATAGAAATGAGGGAGGTAATTCTTTGTTGGATTTTGCTAGAGCTTTTGACTTGGTTATAGCTAACTTGAGTTTTCCGAATAGGGAAGTGCACGTGGTCAGTTTTTGGAAATCAATGGGCAAGACACAGATTGATTATTTTCTCTGTAGGAAATGCGATAAAGGTATGTGTACTAACTGCTAGGCCATCCAAAGTGAGAACCTCACGACTCCTTATAGGCTCCTAGTTATGGACCTGGAGATCAAGAAGAGTGTGAGGAAGAGGGCAGGGTGAAGGGACCTAAGATCAAGTGGGGTAACTTGACCAAGGAAAAATCACAGGAGTTAAGGGAGAAGTTGACTACGAATTGCATTATGGTAGCTGCTAGAGAAGTCTTAGGGGTCACGAAGGGCTCTCCTGGGGTTCATAAAGGGGACTGGTGGTGGAATGAGAGGTTCAAGGTAAAGTGGAAGCTAATAAAACTACTTATTTGAAGCTAGTGGAGAGTACAAATGAGGAGGAAAAAAGGACTTATCGGGAGTGTTACAGAAAAGCAAAGAAAGAGGAGAAGTTAGCGGTTACAACGATTAAGAACACGACGTTTGCTCATTTGTACGAGGAACTCGAGGGAAAGGGCGGGGATAAGAGGTTGTACTGGTTGACCAAGGTGAGGGAGAAGAAAGCGTGCAACTTAGACCAAGTCAAGTGCAACAAAGACGAGGATGGCAAAGTGTTGATAGTCGAGGCACTTATTAGGAGATGATGACAGTCATACTTCCATAAACTGTAGAATGAAGAGGGGGATAGATACATTATGCTGGGAGAGTTGGAGCACTCCGAGAGTCGGCAGGATTTTGGGCATTGTAGGCGGATTACGCTAGAGGAGGTGGAAGGGGCGATGCATAAGATGTGCAGGGGCAGGGCGATAGGGCCAAATGAAATTCCGGTGGAATTTTGGAAAAGCGCGGGGCGGGCAGGTTTGGAGTGGCTCACTGGGCTCTTTTATGTTATTTTAAGACAAAGACGATGCCCGAAGAATAGAGGTGGATTACTATGATTCTGCTTTACAATAACAAGGGTGCTATCCAAAATTGCGACAATTATAGGGGTATCAAGTTGTTGAGTCACACTATGAAGGTTTGGGAGGGTGGTGGAGGTCAGGGTGAGAAAGTGCGTGTCTATTTCCGAGATTCAATTTGGATTCATGCCGGGCGTTTGATACTGAAGCGATTCATCTGGTAAGGAGATTAGTAGAGCAGTACATGGAGAGGAAGAAGGATTTGCATATGGTATTTATTGACCTTGAGAAAGCATACGGTAAAGTACCGAGGGAGGTGTTTGGAGGTTACTGGCATTCTGGTAGCATACATTAAGGTGATTAAGAACATGTTTGATGATGCTAAGACTCGGATGAGGACTGTGGGGGTGACTCGGAGCATTTCCTAGTTGTGATGGGGTTGCACTAGGGATCGACTCTTAGCCCATTTTTATTTTCATTGGCAATGGATGTACTATCCCGGCACATTCAAGGGGAGGTGCCTTGGTGCATGCTATTTGCCGATGATATATGTCGCACCTTCTTTTCCCGAAGAAAAGCTTTTATCAGCTTTTACTACACCCGGGAAGAGATATAGTAATGAAGAAGTTTTTCCAATTTAAGGACAATTGAAACGAGATTCATTTTTATTAAAGGTTCAGAGTCGCCACTTGGGAGATTCATGGTGTCCCAATTCACCGGTTTGAATCCCGAATCGAGGAAGGGTTTGACTCTTTATAAAAGTCACGAACCAGAAATCCGGGTAAGGAATTTTGTAACCTGGGATAAGGTGTTAGGCACTCCCGAATTCTGTGGTTCTAGCACGGTCGCTCAACTGTCATATTTGGCTAAAAGATTTAATTTTAATACATATTATTTTTTTAGAATTAATTATCGCTTTTGTCAAATTATTTTATTTTAAGAAAGTGAACTTCGTTTAAGGACATGTTTTCGGATCATGTCACATGAAATGCACCCGAATCCTCGACAAATTCTCATTTGATATTTATGGATTTGGATTTGGGTTGCACGAAATGCACACCCGTATTAGGAAAGTAATATTATAAATAATCGCACCTAAAGCGGCTAACGTGTTATATCTTTTGGGAAGGACGTGAAATTCGCTAAACGGCATGTCCCTAATACTAAGTATTTTAGTAAATAATCAATGAGGGCCCCATAATTGTATATTTGATTTGGCGAGGCTCGTCTCATTTTTATTTATTAAGGCCAAGCTAAAGTGACTAAGTTTTCTACTTTTGTTTTTTTTTTCTAAGGGTCAATTAACTCATAAAATACAAATTCAAATCTCGAATTCAAGTTCGGATTCAAACAAAAGGATAAAACCTTTTAGCTTGAACCCGCTACTTAATTCAAAATCCAATTTTATATTTATAGTTTAATTTCCTACATTCTTAATTTTTTTTTAATGCTTTACTATATTCGGACCCTGGATCCTCACTCAAACTTCAGCAATGCTTTTGGGCCTCAAGTTTGGCCCAAGGAATGTGAATCGAATTTCGGTTCATATTAAAATCCAACTCTCTGTGAGCCTTGGCCCAGCTGAAGGTGTATCACTTCACAACTTGAAGACAAAGATATTTCATTAAGGCCTCAAACCTTTGGGCCTAGGATCAGCCCAAATTGGACATACTGGTCAAGTTACGTACGAGAGATCAAAGGATCGAGCCCCTAGAATTAGCATACCAAAGTTTTGATAGTCATTGCCTAACTATATTATACCAAACTTTCCTGTGTTTTCTCAAAAATTCAGTCAAATGCAGACAATAATCCACTTTTTGATTTTTACTTTAAACAAACAACAAATTGATTGGAGTAAATATTAAACTATATTAAAAACTCAGCTAATAACTACATACTTAATAAACCAGGACAATCATAGTTAAATACATATATAAGCCTATTGAAACTACGCATTACACTATCAGCACCACTGAATTGCTAAAAAAAATATATGGAATACACTATAAACCAATGCATAATTGTCAATCAAAACCACTATGAACAAATTGAGAATCACACTGTTAATTATAAAAATCAAATTTTACTAATCAAATTTAATTGTGAAAGATGAAAGTCATCCAATTATTGTAGTAAAAAATAACATTTAAACGAGATTTTTGTATAGGCTGAGATAATTATCAAAGTATTCAAGAAAATAACAAAGGTAATTTGTACATAAGAGTCACTGTATAAGAATGATGCTTGGGGCTTTTTTCAAATATCTTTATGCTAGAGGTTAACTTTTTTGGTTTATAAAACTATACAAGTTCATTGCTTGCACTATACAACATTTTTATAATTTATTCAGATGCTTTACTTGATAAAATATATTTAAGTTTTTCTTTTCAATTTTTTCTGCTTTATATTGGCAGAGTCAAGAAAGGACAGCATCAAACAATTAAAATTACAACAAAATCAATCCTATCAAAGAGAAGGAGAATATCTCTGCTTATTCCTTTCATTCTGCAAACATATGCTCAACGATAATACGTTATTTTTTCTAGAATCGGAAATAAGATGATGAAAATATCATTTAATTTTATTGTTTATTGCATTATTGTATTTATTTTGAGCATGAAGATAGGGCACGGCCAGCGATTAATTAAAGTATATGTTACGCACTATATGTATTTATATATCTTCTATATGTATAATTTGTTAAATCAAATCAACTCAAAACTTATCCAAACTTTCAAAAAAAAAATAAAAGATCAAATCCGATTCAAGTTTTTAAATTGAAAACGAAAACTCCAAGATGAAAAAAATACCTTGAGATTTCGGTGTAGTATAAAGTATCAACATATGTATATCTTTTTATACCGATTATTGAATTAAATATTAGATAAAATAATTATATAAAAATTTATAATAGGGGAAATAACATAGAAGAGGGGGTGGATATACTGGGAGAGAATTTGTATACGTTGAATTGATTAAAAGATAAAATAAAATAATAAATAAATTTAAAGAATGAAATAATTTTGAGAAATAGTCATACAAGATAAAATTAAGTTAAATTTTATTGGTAATAGAAAACTATATTCATTATATTATATTAAACTGGTAAGTTACAAAAAATTTATATTACAATTTAATAATACTAAGTAACGAATACTATAATTAGATAATAAGAAGAAGAAAAAAAGAATAAAATATAAATTTCATGGTTAATATTAACATATAAGACTAATTAACATTATGATGAGAAAAACCATATTACACTGTGAAATATAACCGAAATCTTAAAAAATAAAAAGTCATAAAGGAATAATCCTAAAAACAATTCCAAGTGATAGAGGTAAATTAAATATATTGATTAAATTGCTCAAATATTTTGTTAACAAATATAAATCATAATTTCATGAATATATATATATATATATATATATATATATATATATATATATATATATATATATATATATATATATATATATATATATATATATATATATATATATTACACACAACATAATAATAATTAAAAATATTGGTAGATTTTTTATAAAGTTAAAGGCTTATCTCTTTATACTTTTGATGATTCAAAATTACAATTAAAATAAATATTATATTATTAATATACGAAAAGAGTGGGATAAACTTAATATTAGGATATTTATACTCAATAATACTCAAAAATAGATTTTTTTTAAAAAAAATTATCCGCGCATTGCGCGGGTTCTAAGACTAGTTGTCAATCAAAACCACTATGAACAAATTGAGAATCACACTGTTAATTATAAAAATCAAATTTTACTAATCAAATTTTTTTACCAAATCGGAATAAAAATCTATTACTAATCCTAATACTAATATCTAATTAATAATCACTTAATCTATCAGAAACTCAACAATATCAATTTCGATTTTTAAATTAAAAGATGCTACAAAAATCAAATAACCCTAATAACACTAAAAAAATATGAACAGAAATAAAAAAGCATGATAAAATCAAAAAGAAAAAATGCATGCAAAAAATAGAAAAACCGAAAAATAAAGAAAGGAAAAAAACTTAGCTTTTCGTCATTAGACAGTCTACCAGCCCTCAACATTCACAAGAAGTAAAGGGAAGGTTTAATCGGCAATTTCCTTTGAACTTTGACCTACTAGATGATTTTGAACTCTCTATTTGAGCCGTTCCGGTTGATTTTTAAGCACAAGACTTCTAGAAATATGTCGAGGGAGGTCAGGAGATGTCACAGAGTAATTTTGGGTTGGTTTGCACGAAGTCATGTTCGCCGGAGTTAGGGTACGGGCGACACAACTTCGAATATTCGATAAGCTAGAGGGATATTTGGAAGAAAATGAGCAGAAGGGTGAACTCAGGTGCCTGAGGCGGTTTTGGAGTGTATTTTGTGGACAGGTTGGCATAATTTTCGTCTCCCACCGGTAGGGTTCCGGCGGGGTCGGCGAGGGAAATGAGGCGACTAGGGTAAGGAAGACGGTGAAAATATAAAATATTTTTAGCATTTAGTTTTGTATTTGATATAATTAAAACGATTTTAATGAACCACGGTCGTTGGATTAAACAGACTCGAACGACCCAGATTAACCGGCATCCATACGGCATCGTTTTATTTTTATGAGATGAAGCCACGACCGTTAGATTGGAAGTCATCAAAGGCTAAGATTAAAACAACCAAAACGGCATCGTTTGGAATTATGGCTGGGGCTGACCGGATATTTTTTGGGCTTGGGCGGATATTTCATTTTGTTTTGGGCTATTAATTAGTCCAATTTTTATATTAACCCAATTCTTTATTTTGTATTTTTTGTATTGTATTTTTTTGTATTTTCTTTTCTTTTGTATTTTTGTATTTATTTTTCTAATTTTACTAAATTGTTAAACTAATTAAATTCTAGAATTTATTTAATATCTATTTTATAGTAATTTTCAATTAAAATACTAAAATGCTATTTTTGATTATTCTTTAATTTGTTTCAAAATGAATTAATATTAAAATTGTAAAACTAAAAATCCTAATGCGTATGCCTATTTTTGTCTTTTTTTAATATGAATTATTATGCAACTAATTAGCACAAAAATACCACAAATATCAACAAAAACTGAAAAATCATTTTGTTTGGATTTTTAGGAATAATTTGCCTCGGGCAAAAATTACGTGCTCACAACTGCCCCTAGTTGCCCGGAAACACGAAGAGTTTTCGTGCAAAGACAAGTGAGCGGTAATGAGAAATTTTTACCCATTCGCATATTTCATGTGAAGTATTTTAAAAAGTTTGACCGCACCCTGCTTCGGAGGTTGCCTACATATCCCGGGATAAACATGAATCACATTAGTATAGTTTAGGAGTGTCTGGTAGCTGGGACTACCAGGAAGCTGTGATTTCACTGCTGTTACTGTTGTTACTGCTTGCTGACCCCCTTATTACACCGTGTGAAGATAAAAATAAACTAGCCTAAGCTATGCTCTAGGGTTTACAAAAATCCTATCTATGCATGGTATCCTGTGTTATTGTATTGCCTTGATCATGCATCTTGTATTCTTTCAATGGAAATCGGGTTGTTGCTTTGACTATATTTTGAAATATGTGTCTATTCTTAAGGTGGACTTATGTTTGCGATTGCTTGAAAAAGTATTCTCTTGTTCTTCAGGTGGGATCCTGCTTGTGATTGCTCTAAAATGTATTCCCTTGTTCTCCAGGTGGGCTCCGGCTTATGATTGCTTTGAAAAAGCATTCCTATGTTCTCCAAGTGGGATCCTGTTTACACCAAATAGACAACCAAAGAAAATTTCCTGCCCTGGTATGGTGACTGAGCATATCATGTTATCAGATATTAAAATTTAAAGCTAGAATTCGAATTGTACTTCCCTTGCTTTCCAGGTGGGTGCCTGCTTACTGAATTTGAAAAGATATTCCTTTTGTTCTTCAATTGGGCTCCTGCTTGCGATTACTTAAAAATGTATTCCCTTTGTTTTTCAGGTGGGTTCCTGATTGCCGAATTTGAAATGTATTCCATTTGCTTTTCATGTAGTCTCCTGATTGCTGAATTTGAAAAGTATTCCCTTTGTTTTTCTGGTGGGCTCTTGGTTGTTGACTGTGAAAAGTATTCCCTTTGTTTTTCAGGTGGGCTCCTGGTTACTGACTTTGAAAAGTACTCCCTTTGTTTTTCAGGTGGGCTCCTGATTGTTGACTTTGAAAAGTATTCCCTTTTTTTTTTCAAGTGGGCTCCTGGTCGCTGACTTTGAAAAGTATTCCCTTTTGTTTTTCAGGTGGGCTCCTGCTTATAACAAATACATAAAACAAGGAAATTTTTTGCCCCATAATGATAAATGGGTACATGGTGTTACTGAATGTTAACTTGAGAGACATGAGTTGTATTATACTTCCCTTGTTCTTCAAGTGGGTTCCTGATTACTGCACTTTGGAATGTATTCCCTTGTTCTTCAGGTGGGCGCATGCTTGTTGCAATTTGGAATGTATTCCCTTGTTCTTCCGGTGGGATCCTGCTTGATGAATTTTGGACATTGTTCCCTTGTTATCCAGGTGGGTTCCTGATTAAAAAGAAAAATTCTTTCTGCCACTGTTTTAATCAAAGAATAATTTGTTAGTATAAAATGGTGGCTAGCTGCTGGCATTCTTGTTGGCCATGCTTCCACCTCCGAATTTGCTCCAATTTCTTTGCACTTGATTTGAATGTCCATGATTTCCCATCTATCTTTCAAACTTTTTGATTTTGATGACCCAAATCTTTTTATTATGTTACTGTCTTGGTGTTTCTGTTCCCCTTTCTATGAACTTTTGCTTCTCCTTCCAATCATCTGATTACCCTTTGATGGGATTTACATTGGTCCTTCATGTTTTACTTTCTTTTAATATCTCCTGACCTCTTTGTGCCATACAACTGGGAAGCTGGTAGTTAGTTTTGACTACAAATTTCTTATAGACAGATTTCAAGAAAAATGAAATGCAATGACCTCGAAGTTTTGAGGATACAAAGACTCTAAAAAGAGAAAGAGGATAGGACTTATCTGAGTGAGAATGCTGATTCCTCTAATCATGCCATGCATTTTCGATTAACCAGCCTAGTCTATCCAACCAACCTAACTATCAATTGCCACATTTTTTGCTCCATACTTCACAATATGATCTTTATCGAAAACCCAAACCTCACTTGCTTTGCCATTTTTCGAACATCTTTCAACCATAGACTTCTTCATTTGCCCATTCTGAAAACTCACTTTCGCCTTACGGTGACCGTGAGTGTTTTCACCAATAAGACTCTCTCATTTTAATATCTCTCAAACTCACTACGCCTTACGGTGCCCATGAGGGTTTCACCAATAAGACTCTCTCATTTTTGTTTCTCTCTGATCATGTCACCTTATGGTGCCCGTGAGGGTTTTCACCAATAAGACTCTCTCATTTTTAATTTTTTCATCTTCTAGTACCTGAGTGTTGTCCACAATATGATTCACTTTACCTGCTTGTATTGACATTTCTTAAAATTGATCATAAGGTCTTTCTTGAGACCGTAATGTGGCTTTTGGATGGGTTTAGAAAGAAAGGTATAAAAGCTCAAAATATTTCAACGTTGGTTCAAAAATTACAACTTTCAGAATCATATCTTCCAAACATAACTTCTGCCCCAGTTTTATTCTTAGAGATTCTTGGACTTTTCTTTGGTTGTGACTGAACCTCAGTGAGGCTGTCTACGTACCCTTTTGGGATCAAGTCAAATGTAGTTTAGGTCTATAAAATCACTTCATTTTTGCGATATTTCCTTCATGTCATTCTTCTTTTTTATTTTCTTCTTTTCATTTCTTTTCTATTCCTTTCTTTTCTTTCTTTTCTTTTCCTTTATTTTCTTTTTCTTTCTTTTTCTTCTTTTCTTTTCTTTTCTTTTCTCTTTCTTGTTTTGTTTCTCCAATTGATTTCCCCGTTCAATCCTTGACTTTCGTTGTTGATTACGAAAGAGAGATATGAAAGAAAATATAATAAGGCTCAAAGGGATAGCAATGGATAAAGTGTTTGGATAGTAGAACAAAATGCCTTCATCATTTCAATCTCACACATGTCAAATACAATCTGATACATAAATATAAAGAAAGCATACATAATATCTCTTGACCGCATCAGAATTGATTGCCATTTATACACATTTCCCTTCCACATCTGTTAGATATAGTGCTCCGTTGGACAACAATCGTGTTACAACAATGGCCCCTGCCAGTTAGGAGCAAACTTTCCTTTTGCTTCAGCCCAATGAGGTAGGATGCGCCTCAATACCAATTGTCCAACTTCAAATTTCCGTGGACGTAATTTCTTGTTATAAGCTCTGGTCATCTTACATTGATATAATTGCCCATGACATACTGCTGCCAATATCTTTTCAACAATCAAGCTCAATTGTTCCAACCGGGCTTTGACCCATTTATCATCATCAATTTCCGTCTCCGCAATAATTTGAAGAGATGGTATTTCATCTACTACAGGTATCATCGCCTCCATGCCATACACCAATGAATAAGGAGTTGCTCCTATGGAAGTGCGATTAGTAGTGCGATATCCCGGTAAAGAAAATGGTAATTTCTCATTCCACTACCTCGATCCTTCCACCATTTCCCGAAGTATTTTCTTAATGTTCTTATTGGCTGCTTCAAATGCTCTATTCGCCTTAGAACGATATGGTGTGGAATTGCGATGTGTAATTTTAAACTTCTGACATGTCTCCGCCATCAAATGACTATTAATATTGGCACCATTATCTGTGGTAATAACCTTTGGAATTTCGAACCGAAAAATGATGTTTGCATGTACAAAATCAACCACTGCTTTCTTGGTCACTGACTTGAATGTTTTTGCCTCAACCCATTTAGTAAAATAATCAATGGCAACCGGAATAAACCTGTGCCCATTAGATGTTGCTGGCTCGATTGGCCCAACCAAGCAAAAAAGGGCCATGGTGCAGACATTGTATGCAACTCAGATGGTGGAGAATGACTCAAATCTCTATGTACATGGCATTGATGACACTTGCGCACAAAGCGATACAATCTCGTTTCATAGTATGCCTGTAATATCCTACTTGGAGAATCTTCTTTTCCAACACATATCCGCTCATGTGAGGTCCAAACACTCCCCCATGTACTTCGGTCATAATTGTTGTAGCTTGTTATGCATCCATACACCTCAACAAACCAAGATCTGGGGGTTCTTTTGTACAAAACCCCTCCGCTAAAGAAAAATCTACTTGCCAATTGTCTGATAGCTCTCTTTTGATACCATTCTGAGATATTCATTAATATCATGGAACCATGGCTCATCATCAAGTTTCTCTTCTACTGTATTGCAATAAGTATGTTGATCTCGGACCTGGATGTGTAATGAGTCCACATAAGCCTTGTCAGGATGATACAACATTGATTGTAGAGTGGCTAAAGCATCAGCAACTTCATTGGGAATTCTTGGAATATGCTTGAATTTTTTGGACTAAAATTGCTGGCATAGTTCATGCAGACACTGCCGGTATGGTATGAGTTTTAAATCTCGTGTTTCCCATTATCATTGAATTTGATGTACCAAAAGATCCGGGTCGCCCATGACCAAGATCACTTGGACACCCATATCTATAGCCATCCTCAAACCCAATATACATGCTTCATATTCAGCCATATTGTTAGTGCAAAAGAAATGAAGCTGAGCTGAAACAGGGTAATGTTGCCCGGTCCTGAAATAAGTACAGCTTCTATCCCGACGCCTTTGTTATTGGCAGCCCATCAAAAAATTAACTTCCAACTAGGTTTTTCATCTTGCCTCGGTTCATCAATGTACATTGCTTCCTCATCAGGAAAATATGTTTTCAACGGTTCGTATTCATCATCAACTGGATTCTCTGCTAAGTGATCAGCCACTGCTTGTGATTTCATCGCAGTGCGGGTTACATAAACAATATCAAATTTTGTGAGTAGGATTTGCCATTTAGCAAGCCTCCTTGTGGCCATGGGCTTCTGGAAGATGTATTTCAACGGATCCAAGTGGGAGATGAGATAAGTGGTATATTTTGACAAATAATGTTTCAACTTCTATGCCACCCAGGTCGCACAACACGTCCTCTCCGATTAAGTGTATGTTACCTCGTAAGATGTGAATTTCTTGTTGAGGTAGTAAATTGCCCACTCTTTCTTACCTGTAAAATCATGTTGCCCCAGTAAACAGCCAAAAGAATTATCTAACACCATTAAAGAAAGGATCAGAGGTCTTCCTAGCTCGGGCAGAACCAATATAGGCGGATTGGCCAAATACTCCTTGATTTTATCAAATGCAGCCTGCCACTCATATGTCCATTTGACTGCAACATCTTTCTTCAGCAGCTTAAAGATAGGCATGCAAGTTGAGGTAAGCTGAGCAACGAACGTGCTGATATAATTCAACATGCCGAGCAAACTCATCATTTCTTTCTTGCTCATTGGCGGAGGCAATTCCTGGATAGCTTTGATTTTGGACGGGTCTAATTCAATACCATGTCGGCTCACCACAAACCCCAACAACTTCCCTGACGGAACTCCAAAAGTGCATTTTGCTGGATTGAGTTTGAAATTGTACCTGCGAAGCCTCTAGAAAAACTTCCTCGGGTCTTTAACATGATCACGCTGCTTTCTGGACTTGATAATTACATTATCCACTTATACTTCAATATCCCGATGTATCATATCATGGAACATGGTGGTCATCGCCCTCATGTATGTTGCCCCTGCATTTTTCAGCCCAAATGGCACCACCCAATAACAGTATGTTCCCCAAGGTGTGATGAATGCCATCTTTTCAGCATCTTGCTCATCCATCAAAATATGGTGATAACCCACATAATAATCCACGAAGGAACCAATCTCATGTATGGCACAATTGTCAATCAGTATGTGGATGTTCGGCAGTGAAAAAGTGTCTTTTGGGCTTGCCTTGTTAAGATCCCGATAATCAACACACACTTTGGTCTTTCCATCTTTCTTTGGCACATATATGACATTGGCTAACCAGGTGGGATATTTAGTGACACATATAACTTTCGCCTCACACTGCTTATTGACTTCTTCTTGGATTTTTACACTGATGTCTATTTAAAATTTTCTCAGCTTCTGTTTGACATGCGGGCATTTTGAATAAGTGGGCAATTTATGGACCACTAGATCAGTACTCAGACCCGACATATCATGGTATGACCATGCAAAGATATCTTTGTATTCAAATAACAACTTGATCAATTCTTCCCTGAGCGAGGCTTCCAAATGAACACTTATTTTTGTTTCCCGAACATTTTCCTGGTCCCCCATATTAATTCGTTCCGTGACATTTAAGTTAGGTTTGGGTTTTTCCTCATTTTGACTCAATTCTTTACTAATTTGTTGCAAAGCCTCCTCGTCATCATAGTCCACCTCATCATCACATTCAATTTCTTGTATTACTATTTCACATTGATTATCAAGACTAGGCCAGGAATTCCTCATGCATGACACATCATTGAAATCAGCATAAAATAATCTATACAAGAAAAATAAAGGAACGACAAAATAAAGGCTATCGGGAATGGAGAGAGAAAGAAATTGCATTTCATTGAAATTCGTAAGATAACAAGGTTTGACTCATCCAATTGGACATAACATATAAATCTGAATTACAACCTTGAAATAAAACAGATTTAATACTCAAAAAGCAAATCAAAAACTACCTACCGCGACTCTCTCCGAGTTTGAAGAGGAGTAGCTTCCCAATTATTCAGATTGGCCCGAGATCCCACGAACGTGGCATCGATTCTGCTTGTACACTTATCTGCTTCTACCACATTCACTTCTTCTAACAACTTTTCAAATCTTTCAATCAATTCCCTGTCATGCCTTATTTCTACAAAGCTAGGCATCATTTTCGCCGGGTGCCTCTTAGTACCAGACCAGGCGAAAGAACGGGAAAGGTGAGGCATAGGTTTAGGGAGGGTCCACACTTTCTTCTTCAACTTTCAAGCTCTCCTTTATATCTGCAGCGGTAGGTTTAAAGCCCAACCCAAAAGTATCAATGTTACCAGAAAGGGGTACTAGTTGTATAATGCCTTGTAATGAAGCTCCCAAACCCTTTCCGAGTAGAACTCCATTTCTCAACATCTCTGTAGCAACCATAAAAGATGCGGTATCCACCTTAGGCATAGGAACATGCTCACCCTCCGGGATTCTAGTGACCGGCGTTGTATCCACCACTTGGTACACCCATGGGCCCTTATCATCTTCGACTTCCTAAAATGGAGTAATAGTTGTAACGACCCGACCGGTCGTTTTAGAAAATTACGCCCCAATCCCTAACTTAACTGTTCCCCTAAGTTCATTTCTGCCATTTTGGGTTGCCGGGAGAGTCGGTTCTGAAAATTTGAGCATTTTGGGACACTTAGTCCCTAAATAAGAGCTTTGAAGCTAGGAAATGGCCCGTAGCCGGAACAGTGTTAAGACAATCTCGGAACGGAAATTCGATGGTTCCATTAGCTCCGTCAGGTGATTTCGGGGTTGGGAGCGCGTTCGGAATATATTTTGGAGGTCCGTAGCTCAATTAGGCTTGAAATACCGAAGGTTGAAATTTTGGCGAATCCGAACGATAGGTGAGATTTTGATCCGGGGGTCGGAATGGAATTCCGACAATTTCTGTAGCTTCGTTATGTGATTTTGGATATGTCCGCAAATTTTCAGGTCATTCGGACGTCGTTTGGTCGGGTTTTTGATCGAATATGCAATTCGGAAAGTTTTAAGAAATTTAGGCTTGAATTCGATGTGAATTATGGGTTTTGATGTTGTTAGACGTGTTTTGATGATTAGAATAAGTTCGTATCATGTTTTGGAATAGGTTGGTGGTTTTCGTTGGGATCCCGGGGGTCTCGGGATGAATTTGGGGGTCAAATCGGGCTATTTCTTGCATTTTGGAAATGCTGTTAACTGTTGGTGTGTGCTGCAGACGAATGCTCTATGCGATCGCAATGGGCTAATGCGATCGCATAGAAGGTTTTGGAGAGGCCAAGAATTTGTTCTATGCGATCGCGGGCATGGATATGCGATCGCATAGTTCTGGAAAGTTGTTCTATGCGATCGCGTACAGTCCTATGCGATCGCATAGTGTATAGAGAAGAGGGGTCCCAGGTCCAGCTTTTGTTCTATGCGATCGCGGAGCAGGGCATGCGATCGCATAGTTATATTTCGGTAAGCATTGCGATCGCATTGAGGTCTATGCGATCGCATAGAGTAGTTTGGCGAGGGTCAAAATTTGTTCTATGCGATCGCAACAGGGATCATGCGATCGCATAGAGTAAAAATGTCTGGCAGTGACTTAAGTCCAGAAACATTTCAGCCGCGACCCTCATTCGCAAAAACGCCATTTTTGAGCTCCAAGAGAGGATTTTGAAAGGGAAACGTTGGGAAATCATCGGGAAATCATCGGGGGTAAGTTTCTTGACCTTAATTCGTTGGTTTATCATGAAATCCGTGATTATTTCACCGAAATTGGAAGATTAAAGGTGGGTTTGAGCCCTAGGCCTAAATGTTAGAAAATCTCTGATTTGAGTGGGGAAATGGAGTCCGATTTTGGTAAATTTTATATGCCTAGACTCGTATTGAGATAAGGAACCCGAAAATATAATTTTCGTGATTTTTCGATAAGCGTACCGAAAGTCGGATTTTGGCAACTTGTGGGTTTTGGTGCATTTTGAGTTATTTTGATTGGGTAATACCCAATTGGCCTATTTTGATGTGATTCTATTGATTTTTATCAGATACTACACTTGTGGAGGCCGACATTCGCGGCAAGAAGGTTATTACTTAGCGGTTTTGTACCGGAATTGAGGTAAGTGGCATGTCTAACCTCGTGTGGGGGAACTTTCACCCCTAGGATATTATGTGATAGTTTAAATGCCTTGTACGCGAGGTGACGGGCGTGTACATGCGCTGGTTGTTGTAACACACACTTTACTTGAATTGTCTGATTAGTGATATTCCTGCTCTTAGCTGATAAAAGCGTTACTATTACCCGGTATTACTTAGAAAAGCATGATTAGCTAGGATTCAACATGTTTAATTGCCTAGTTGATTTACTTGAACTCTTGATAAATTGTTGGCACTAATTTCGGTGAAGTTGTAATTTAACATATTATATTCTCTCTGTGTTTTCTTTATTTGATGTGTTTGTGGACTGCGGGTTCAATTCCCGGAGATCCCAGGGGCTGTGGGTTCGATTCCCAGAGACCCGGAGTGATATTGTTTGTGGACTGCGGGTTCGATTCCCGGAGACCCAGGGCTGTGGGTTCGATTCCCGGAGACCCGGCGTGATATTGGTAGGGACTACGGGTTCGATTCCCGAGATCCTGAGTTATTGGTAGGGACTACGGGTTCGATTCCCGAGATCCTGAGTTATTGGTAGGGACTACGGGTTCGATTCCCGAGATCCCGAGTTATTGGTAGGGACTGCGGGTTCGATTCCCGGAGATCCTGAGTTATTGATTATTTATTGAGATATGGGCTGCGGGTTCGATTCCCGGAGACCCAGAGGTACTGAGAATGGGACTGTGGGTTCAATTCCCACAGATCCTGGATTTGTTTATTTGAGTGGGTTATTTGTTGTTAGCTTAATCGTAGACAGTTTCAGTAATTATCATAATGTTGTTATTTCGGAAATTATTATCATATAAACCTGTTTATTTTGTTTTCATCATTATATTATTGTTTCTCAGTAGGGCCCTGACCTACCTCGTCACTACTCCATCGAGGTTAGGCTTGGCACTTACCGAGTACCGCCGTGGTGTACTCATGCTACTCTTCTGCACACTTTTGTTGTGCAGATCCAGGTACATCAGGACAGGCCCATACTAGGTGATATCAGCAGCACACTTGGAGACCTCGAGGTATGATCTGCTACGTCCGCGGATCCGGAGGCCCTCCTTCTATTCTGATAGTTCTAGTAGATGTTTTCCTTCATTTCGTTGTTTAGATACTCTTTACACATAGAGCCACAGGTTGTATTTCTTTTAGTCTGTGTTACCCGTGGGATTCCGGGTCTTGGTGGTATTTTTATGCGGTGTGTTGACGAGTGTATGTGCCAAGCGGCACGGATTACATTCCTATTTATATCATTTTCCGCTATTTCTTGTTTAAAGTTCATAAACTTGTACATTCCGCAACGTGTTAGGCTTACCTAGTCGTGGGGACTGGGTGCCATCACGACATGTTCACGATTGGTGAACTAGGGTCGTGACAAGTTGGTATCAGAGCTCTAGGTTCGTAGGAGTCACGGGACACGGACCGGTTACTTAGATTCTCGTTGATCGATACGGAGACGTCTGTATTTATCTACGAGGGGCTATGTAACTGTTTAGGAAACTCTTCAATTCTTTGAATTCCTTATCGTGCGTCATTTATTCAGTTGAAGCCTATGTCATATGTTCTTTTGCATCCACTCGTGTATTGAAATTGCGCACTCGGTATCAAGTATGCGCCAATGGTTCGTGACGCTGCAGAGAGATCTCAAGGAAGTCAAGAATTTACTCGACCATTGTTACCGCGTGTCATCCATATCGATAATGCAATAGAATTGAGAGATCTTCAACCGTGCACATGGGGGTGCACTAGGTTCTGACATTCAGTTGATAAGTATGGTCTTGAGAAGGTTTACTTAACTGCCTAATCGTCACAATAAAGGTAGAATCACGAGGTGGATGTAGATCTAAAGATAGTTAGTGGTAATAAAGACTATATGGTTCATATGAGATATCTATTTAGCGAAGAATTCAACCAGCAGAGATACCGGGGGAAATGAGTTTAACTGTCTTAAGAAGGACATGTACCAAACCAATGTCTTGGGTTGTCTTATGATGAAGACGTACATATGATAAAGGCTATTATCGTGGATTAGCAAGATGTATCTTTAAGGCTTCGTGCTAACGGAAAGGATTTCACTACCAACGACCAAATTATGGGTCATGTATCATATCCGATTTGGCTCGCACTGTATTTAGGTACTATTCAAAAGTTCTTTGAAACTTGTGGAAGAGTAAGAGTTGAGACTCGTATGGTATGACGTTGGTACTTTTGATGTTCCTGTGTCCATAATAATTCTACATTTCATTATCAGCAGGGAAGACTTCGGCGAAGGCTACATGGTGCTTCGTAGGTGTGAGAATCACGGTATGTCTTAAGCTGTCGTGGTAAAGAATGTTTGATACATAGAGCGGGAATATGCTTGGTTGTATTGGGATGAGTTCATACCCTATGGTGTTAGAGTGCTAATATAGCACAGGTGGTTATATTCGTTGGATCAGGTGAGTTGCAGTTGAATAATAGTAAATGACTTGAGAGAATGGTTATAATGTGTTCGAGAGTCGTGTAATAGTGGCTTTGGGCTAAGTGGGAGAGTCCCACCGCTTAAGATTGGATCGCATGGTTAATTACCTGTGTGAATTATGGATACCGGCGTATTATTGTGTTATTGCAGCCACGGGAAAAGGACCATGTGTGGCAATTTGAGTATATGTAGTGTTGAATGCATGTTATGTTTAGCCTTACTGGCTCATGTTCAAACTTGAGGGAAAATTCATGATTTATGCCTCGTATAGGTGCGGGCTTCGCGGGAAGTGATTCCGCTGGGTGCTTTATCGAGAGGGTATTCATATGTTATAAAGAAATTCAGTAGAGTTGGTTGCGTACTCTGGGGCAAGTTAGAACCGGATGGTTCTCAATAGCGGTCCTAGCGAATTCAAGAGGTAAAGTGTGGTGCCTGATAATTTTGAGTCTATAAGTACAGTTGAGGCTCAAGCTTTTGAAGCAACTTATGAAGAAAAGCACAAAAACGATCTATGATGTTTTGACTTGTGGTGTAGTATTTGAGAGACATGAAATGGTCGTCGTTCTTGAGATAGCATGGCCTCATGATTTAAGGTCACTCGGGGTAAGTGCGGTTGGAATAAGTTAGGTATTGAAGAAAGATATTAACATTTCTAAGGCAATCAAGGATAACCTGGAAGGAAGTAGATTGATCAGCCATAGTTGAGTTGGCGTATTGGTGTCAATGATCAATTCATGCAACGTGATCGAATTATGCATGTGATTTGTGGCGGTGCATTTGAGACTTGTCGGCCGCAGTGATTGATGTAATTCTGAAGTATTCTTCTGTTAAGGGCCTGTTATGAGTAGGCAGATCTCGGAAAGGGTTATGGTGGCTTGGACCACTACTTAGAGATTGGCATATTCAACGGTTATGAGAACTCACCGTGTGTTGCTATAGTTCTCCTAAAATGAGTTAAATGGAAGGTCTTATGTGATGAAGTATTAGCCTATCGTCAGTTCTAGAGCTATGATGGAAATTGTGTCTATCGTATATCGGCACGTGGGGTGCAGCGAGTAGTATGAAATTTGAAGTAAGGACCAAGGTCACAGTTTGGTCAATGAATGTGATATAAAGAGCTCGGATGAGCAGGGAAAGAGTGTCGGTGTTTTGAGTAAGATGGGTATTAGCATCGGTATCATTTGAGGTCGGTGTTCTATGAGAAAGGCTTTGCATCCCGGTTAGGGACTCCTGATCGCTTTTCAGTGTTAGTGCAGCCGGTGGGCTGAATGTGCAAGTCCGTTTAATTATTCGGAAGATGGTGGGAGCTTGACCCACAAGAAGATTGTATAGGTGTGACTTGTAGTCACTTGATTGGTTAGAAATTTAAACCAAGTATGAGGAGTTTGGTGATATCATCCATTTGAGAACTTATGCCTGGAGGGCACTCTGCTTATTGGGTTATAGACCTGTGAAATACTATTGACTTATCTTGGCACGACCAGGATAGACTTAAGGTCGGTGGATAGATTTAAATGTGGAAGTGAGCCTTGCGTCAGGCCAGTTATGTTTCTTCCAACAATGCGCCCTTTATGAAGGGATAGTCGCGGTCTTATTTCGCGGTTGGTTAATTCATGTAAGATATATTGTGCCGTATGAGTGTGAGACGGCTTGGTAAGTTCCTTATGTGTTGGGGTTCCGCTCAGCGGTGATGTTATAGGAGCATGATGGCTCTTGAGACTCAGATCTTATATCGCACCTCAGTTGTGCTTGAGTTGTAGCCTATAGCGCTATATGTTTCATTGTGTCCGATATCATGCACCTTAGTGTGCTTATGATCGATAGTCAGGTATTTTGATGTGACGAACTATTCAGCTCGACATATGACTCCTTGTGTGAGTTTTATATTGTTGGGATCGGGTGGCACGCCGCCATGGTTATATTGTTGGGATCGGGTGGCACGCCGCCATGGTTATATTGTTGGGATCGGGTGGCACGCCGCCATGGGCATATTGTTGGGATCGGGTTGCACGCCGCAACAATGTGGTGTCTATTTCGGTGTCTATAATTGCTTTTATGTGTTATGTTTCTTATTTTCTGAGGATGGCCCATGTTTATGTGAGAGCTGAATAATTCTCTCTAGTTTTCGCCTTCCTTTGTATCACGTACGTATTAGTGGATTAGTAGCACATTGTGTCATCTTGTGGGACTTTTGATTATGTCCGATGTGGCTTATCGCCTGAGCAGTTCGTACTGGGTGAGTGAGATTATGTGATTTGGGGTCAGTGCAAATTGATTATATGAAGTATATTATAGAGGAAATGATCATCCTCCGGTTTAGGACAAGGTAATGGATCTTGTCAGGAGTATGGACCACTGAATTGTTGATTCAGTAGTTGGTTATGGATATCAACACATCTCTTCCATCGTGTCAGTATTGTAAAGGTTGGAACGAGACCTATGTAGATCATGAGGTGTGATGGGAGCATCTGATTCGTTGAATTTTTGGCTAATTTGATCATAAAATATTATTGTGGTCTTGTGGATTTTGAGTTGCAAGGTAAGAATCCAGCAAGGTTATGCAGACATGTTTGAGGACGGCGTTTGAGGAATATTGAGTGATCTCTTGATGAAAACAAGCCCGACATAGAATTTCGGATGTTGGAATTAGGCTCTAAGACTTAATTGCTTAAACAAGAGGGAATATCTTCAGATATATCAGGCTAATGTGCTCAGCTGAGTCTTAGATTTATTGCCCCTTTTTAGATTTTGAGGCGTGTTGGGGAGGTTGCTTATGAGTTGGCCTTACCTCCCAGCCTAGCCGGAGTTCACCCCGTGTTTCATGTCTCCATGCTCCGGAGATACCATGGTGACCCGTCGCATGTGTTGGATTTCACATCCGTTCAGCTAGACAAGGATTTGTCTTATGTTGAGGAACCAGTAGCCATTCTAGACAGGCAAGTCAGAAAGCTAAGGTCAAAGAACATCGCTTCGGTAAAGGTTCAGTGGCGGGGCCAGCCGGTCGAGGAGGCGACTTGGGAGACCGAGCAGGATATGCGCAGCCAGTACCCTCATCTTTTCACTACTCCATGTATGTTTTCTATGCTCGTTCGAGGACGAACGAATCTTTAAGTGTGGGAAGATGTAACGACCCGACCGGTCGTTTTAGAAAATTACGCCCCAATCCCTAATTTAACTATTCCCCTAAGTTCATTTCTGCCATTTTGGGTTGCCGGGAGAGTCGGTTCTGAAAATTTGAGCATTTTGGGACACTTAGTCCCTAAATAAGAGCTTTGAAGCTAGGAAATGGCCCGTAGCCGGAACAGTGTTAAGACGATCTCGGAACGGAAATTCGATGGTTCCATTAGCTCCGTCAGGTGATTTCGGGGTTGGGAGCGCGTTCGGAATATATTTTGGAGGTCCGTAGCTCAATTAGGCTTGAAATACCGAAGGTTGAAATTTTGGCGAATCCGAACGATAGGTGAGATTTTGATCCGGGGGTCGGAATGGAATTCCGACAATTTCTGTAGCTTCGTTATGTGATTTTGGATATGTCCGCAAATTTTCAGGTCATTCGGACGTCGTTTGGTCGGGTTTTTGATCGAATATGCAATTCGGAAAGTTTTAAGAAATTTAGGCTTGAATTCGATGTGAATTATGGGTTTTGATGTTGTTAGACGTGTTTTGATGATTAGAATAAGTTCGTATCATGTTTTGGAATAGGTTGGTGGTTTTCGTTGGGATCCCGGGGTCTCGGGATGAATCCGGGGGTCCAATCGGGCTATTTCATGCATTTTGGAAATGCTGTTAACTGCTGGTGTGTGCTGCAGACGAATGCTCTATGCGATCGCAATGGGCTAATGCGATCGCATAGAAGGTTTTGGAGAGGCCAAGAATTTGTTCTATGCGATCGCGGGCATGGATATGCGATCGCATAGTTCTGGAAAGTTGTTCTATGCGATCGCATACAGTCCTATGCGATCGCATAGTGTATAGTGAAGAGGGGTCCCAGGTCCAGCTTTTGTTCTATGCGATCGCGGAGCAGGGCATGCGATCGCATAGTTATATTTCGGTAAGCATTGCGATCGCATTGAGGTCTATGCGATCGCATAGAGTAGTTTGGCGAGGGTCAAAATTTGTTCTATGCGATCGCAATGGGATCATGCGATCGCATAGAGTAAAAATGTCTGGCAGTGACTTAAGTCCAGAAACATTTCAGCCGCGACCCTCATTCGCAAAAACGCCATTTTTGAGCTCCAAGAGAGGATTTTGAAAGGGAAACGTTGGGAAATCATCGGGAAATCATCGGGGGTAAGTTTCTTGACCTTAATTCGTTGGTTTATCATGAAATCCGTGATTATTTCACTGAAATTGGAAGATTAAAGGTGGGTTTGAGCCCTAGGCCTAAATGTTAGAAAATCTCCGATTTGAGTGGGCAAATGGAGTCCGATTTTGGTAAATTTTATATGCCTAGACTCGTATTGAGATAAGGAACCCGAAAATATAATTTTCGTGATTTTTCGATAAGCGTACCGAAAGTCGGATTTTGGCAACTTGTGGGTTTTGGTGCATTTTGAGTTATTTTGATTGGGTAATACCCAATTGGCCTATTTTGATGTGATTCTATTGATTTTTATCAGATACTACACTTGTGGAGGCCGACATTCGCGGCAAGAAGGTTATTACTTAGCGGTTTTGTACCGGAATTGAGGTAATTGGCATGTCTAACCTCGTGTGGGGGAACTTTCACCCCTAGGATATTATGTGATAGTTTAACTGCCTTGTACGCGAGGTGACGGGCGTGTACATGCGCTGGTTGTTGTAACACACACTTTACTTGAATTGTCCGATTAGTGATATTCCTGCTCTTAGCTGATAAAAGCGTTACTATTACCCGGTATTACTTAGAAAAGCATGATTAGCTAGGATTCAACATGTTTAATTGCCTAGTTGATTTACTTGAACTCTTGATAAATTGTTGGCACTAATTTCGGTGAAGTTGTAATTTAACATATTATATTCTCTCTGTGTGTTTTCTTTATTTGATGTGTTTGTGGACTGCGGGTTCAATTCCCGGAGATCCCAGGGCTGTGGGTTCGATTCCCAGAGACCCGGAGTGATATTGTTTGTGGACTGCGGGTTCGATTCCCGGAGACCCGTGGCTGTGGGTTCGATTCCCGAGACCCGGCGTGATATTGGTAGGGACTACGGGTTCGATTCCCGAGATCCTAAGTTATTGGTAGGGACTACGGGTTCGATTCCCGAGATCCCGAGTTATTGGTAGGGACTACGGGTTCGATTCCCGAGATCCTGAGTTATTGGTAGGGACTGCGGGTTCGATTCCCGGAGATCCTGAGTTATTGAGATATTATTGAGACATGGGCTGCGGGTTCGATTCCCGGAGACCCAGAGGTACTGAGAATGGGACTGTGGGTTCAATTCCCACAGATCCTGGATTTGTTTATTTGAGTGGGTTATTTGTTGTTAGCTTAATCGTAGACAGTTGCAGTAATTATCATAATGTTGTTATTTCGGAAATTATTATCATATAAACCGTTTATTTTGTTTTCATCATTATATTATTGTTTCTCAGTAGGGCCCTGACCTACCTCGTCACTACTCCATCGAGGTTAGGCTTGGCACTTACCGAGTACCGCCGTGGTGTACTCATGCTACTCTTCTGCACACTTTTGTTGTGCAGATCCAGGTACATCAGGACAGGCCCATACTAGGTGATATCAGCAGCACACTTGGAGACCTCGAGGTATGATCTGCTACGTCCGCGGATCCGGAGGCCCTCCTTCTATTCTGATAGTTCTAGTAGATGTTTTTCCTTCATTTCGTTGTTTTAGATACTCTTTACACATAGAGCCACGGTTGTATTTCTTTTAGTCTGTGTTACCCGTGGGATTCCGGGTCTTGGTGGTATTTTTATGCAGTGTGTTGACGAGTGTATGTGCCAAGCGGCACGGATTACATTCCTATTTATATCATTTTCCGCTATTTCTTGTTTAAAGTTCATAAACTTGTACATTTCGCAAAGTGTTAGGCTTACCTAGTCGTGGGGACTGGGTGCCGTCACGACATGTTCACGATTGGTGAATTAGGGTCGTGACAATAGTACTGCAAGAATTGTCCTCCCCGTGGACCACAATCTCCTGACGATCCCATTCACACTTAACCATCTGGTGTAGTGAAGATGGCACAACTTTTGCAGCGTGGATCCATGGTCGGCCCAGCAAAAGATTATAAGACATAGCAACGTCCAACACCTGGAACTCCATTGTGAACTCCATAGGCCCAATTGTAAGGTCTAGCACAATGTCTCCCATAGTATTCTTCCCTCCACTGTTGAATCCTCGTACACAAATGTTGTTATTGTGAATTCTTTCATTATCGACCTTCAGCTTCTCCAAAGTAGACAGAGGGTAAATGTTGGCACTGAACCCATTATCAATTAGCATCCGCGTCACTACAGAATCTTTGCATTTTACCGTAAGGTACAGGGCTCTGTTGTGTTCAGGTCCTTCCACTAGCAATTCATCGTTAGAGAATGTTACCTTGTTCACCTCAAAACTTTTGTTTGCAATCTTTTCAAGATGGTTCACAGTAATTTTCTCAGGCACATGTGCTTCATTAAGGATCTTCATTAGTGCCCGGCGATGTTCATCTGAGTGAATTAACAGAGATAATAGAGAGATCGGCGCCAGTGTTTTCCTTAATTTTTCCACTATTCAGTAATCCTATGCCTTCATTTTTCTCATAAATTCTTTGGCTTCTTCCTCGGTGACAGCATTTTTCACCGGTGTCGAATTATCCCTAGCCATTTTAGCTTTTCTTAATTCCTCAGGGGAAAAACACCTCCCTTATCTTGTCAAACCATGAGTTTCAATAATTTCTTCTCCGACTTCTTTCCCCTGATACATAACAACCACTTTATTATAGTTCCATGGAACAACCTTTGCATCTACGACGGGCAACTGAGTTACTGGTTTAATAATGACCAGTTCTGTTTAAGGTTCCTTCACAACCAACACATGCTTTACAATTGCCCCTGCTACTATTACTTTCACAGGCTCTGGTTTTACCATCAATACTGGCTCATTAACCACTTTTTCCGCTGCAACCACTGTTTTCCCACCAATTGATTTCTCCTCTGCTTTACTTTAACTTGCTTTGATCATCATTACCATCTGAGATGGCTTTTTGAACTCTCCCCTCTGTACCAACTCAATCATGTGATCCTCACGATGAGCCGGTAGGGGATTCTATGTAATATTAGGAGTTTCGGGAGCTTGCACTTCAATCATCTAGTGTCAATGAGTTCATGAATTGTAATTTTTAAATGCCAACATTTCTCTATATCGTGCCCCGGAGCTCCTGAATAGTATTCGCAACGGACGGAATGGTTCAGGTGCCTTGGTGGTGGGTATGGGATTTTTGGTTCAATATGGTTTAGAACTCCAAGCTGCCTCAGCTTGTGGAATAGACTGGTGTAGATTCTCCTAACGGAGTGAAAGTATTTTTCTTCTGCAATCTATCATTTCTGGCAGCAGGGTTTGGGCGGAAGCCAATTCCACCAGGGTTTCTGTATGTATTGGGATGTGGGTATGTATTTTGGGTATAATAGGTGTTGTGAGGAGTGGGTGCACACCATAATGCTTGTGGTTGAGGGTATGCTTGGGCATGATGGACTAAAAAATTTTGGACTGGAGGTGGAAATTAATATTGTGGTGGGCCGTATAGTGCAGGTGGGTAAGGTTGGTGATGTCGACGGGGTTGACGATAGTAAGGAGAAGGACCCCTGGACCATGTCCTACCTTCCACAACAACTGCTTCTTCTTTCTTCTTCTTTCCCAGGACCCCTCCAGTGCTAGTCTGGATGGTTTGGGTTGTAGCCTTTATTACCAAATAACTCATGATCTTATTACACTTTAATCCCTCTTCTACCATACTCCCCTTTTTGATAACTTCACTGAACGTCTTTCCAACAGATGGCATCAAATATCCATAATATGTGGGCTCTAGAGGTTGCAAAAAGTAATCCATCATTTCACCCTCTATCATGGGTGGATCGACTCGGGTGGTCTGTTCTCTCTATATGAATCCATATTCCCTGAAGCTCTCCCTTGGCTTATTTTCAATCTTCTTCAGGAAAAGTCGGTCAGGAAAAATCTCCAAATTATACTGAAAATGATTGGCAAGGTCCTGGGCTAAGTCGTCCCAGGTAAACCAATGAGTGTGATCCTGCCTCATGTACTAATCCAAGGCGGACCCACTAAGACTCTGACTGAATTATGCCATGATCAATTCGTCTTTTCCATCGGCGTCCCTCATTTTACTACAAAATCCTCTTAAGTGGGCCACAGGGTCACCATGACCATCATAAAGATCGAACTTTGGCAATATAAAACCCACCGGCAAATGGATTTCTAGAAATAGGCATAGGTATTTATAAGATACACATACTTGCCCCTGAGGCCTTGCATATTTCAGAACAACTATTCTAGACTTTTTGTAGTACAAATCATTTTTTCTTGTTCGCGGTTTTTGGGTGGTTTCTCTTCCTCGGATATATCAATGAGAGGAGTGTAAGGGTTAGGATCATGATGTCTAAAAGTAGGTTCCGATGGATAGTAGTGGTTGTCTTGGTTGTCGAATAGAGGTTCCCTGGAAAACTTGTGTAATGTGACCGGTGGAGGAGCTACATACACGGGAGCAACTGGTGGTGGTGGTGATGAGATTTTTTTTGGTGGTAGAGGAGGTGGTGGTGTTTGTGAAGTGGTTGCATAATATGGTAGATATGTGGGGTAGGCAGGGGATGAATTTACGGTGGGAGGATCTTGTGTTTAAACTGGTGCAGGAACATAGGCGGGATTGGCAGGGTGTGCAAGTAAGGGTTTTCCTTTCGCCCGGGTTTGGTACATTTTGGCCATTTTTTGCTTAAGTTTGTACATTTCCTCCTTCATAGCATTCACATCTACTACCTCATCATCCCTATCCGGGTCAACAATTGTGGATTCAATCTCTTGGCTAGTTAAATTTTGAGTTGGTATCTTTGATGTCAAAAAATATAATAACATCAAAGATACCAACTTACTTTTTCTAACTACTATATATATATATATATATATATATATATATATATATATATATATATATATATATATATATATATATATATATATATATATATATATATATATATTAATAATACATCAAAGCTTCAAACCCTGAGGATCGCGGGGCATTTTTCGGCATCGCCGCAGGCCGAATCGCAAGACCCCTTTGTAAAAGCTCCAAATCACTCATAACTTGACGGACGAACACCATCACTGCTGCAGAAGTTTCATAACCCATCTTTTCCCCATCTTTGCATCTCTTAACAACATATCGTGCAATACCCCGAATCCTTTCTCTAATATGACCTTTCTCCTGAAGAAATCGGCTTATTTGTAAATCCCTGGCCTCAAGTACCTGGGAATCCTGAAGATGAAGATTTTGTAGCAATTTTAATTCTTTTTTCATTCAGCAATCATTTCATAAAAACGGGTCCTTTCAACTTGAACATCTTTGTCTAAGCGAGCTGTCTTTTCTTCCTTAGCATTTGCTTTTCTTCTCATGTTGGCAATGGTCCCTTCATAATCTTTTCTCAACGGTTGTACATATTGGGCTTTTTCCTTAGATTTCTTGGCCCAGTGTGTTCGGAGTCTTGCTATGTTCCTTTCGGATTTTCCTAACTCCTCTTGACAATCATAAATTTGCTTTTTCAACCCCTTGATCATCCTTTCATCAAACACACTTCTTTCTCTGTTTTAGCATCAATTTTCATTTAGTGAATCTGTGCCTTCAAAGCATCATTTTCTTGGTCCAATTTCTTTTTCTCTCCTTCATCCGCCGCAATTTGCATACTCTTCTCAAACTGAAGGTCCCGCACCTGCTCCTCCAAGGCCCCAATTTTAGCCCGATACTCTTTCTCCTTTGCTAACCAATCCCACTGGACTTGAGCTCTATTAGTAAATTGTTGTACATGAGGCTTCTTAGTAGGCCTTCCGGAAACTTGAAACCTTTTGTTGAACCATGCCAAATATTCAGGATCCACCTCACCCCATGCCCGATCCTCTATCATGGTGTCGGGATGTAAAAACCGACTTTCATTCCATATCTTTCTAATTTTTTCTTCTGGAAAAGTAGCTTTAGAACCCAACTCAATAATTTCTTCATCCAAATCCTTATCATTGTGCACCGTTTGGAACCTTCCAAATTACTGTAGAACCCTGTAAGGTGCATAAGGTTGTATGCTTCGAATGCCGATTAGAAGAATATAAGGAACCTCCGCTGAAGTGTAGATAACCTCGGTAGCAGGAATCCAACCATAAGCCCATTCAACCCTATCCGCATTTAAAGCTCCCAAACATGATTTCCAAGCCTCCACACCTTTGAAAAATTTGATGCCTGCAACCCGGGTTTCAAACTCGTTTATACAACTAAGCCCAGTCAATCCGAAATTTATATATCCAGTGTGATGTCATAAATGCTCTTGGATCCACATTTGCAATAAAAGATTACACCCTTCAAAGAATTTCTCCCCTTCTCGGCACTTAGTTAAAGCCCGATATATCTCAGCTACAATCAAGGAGAACACTATGCTAGCGGGTGTTTTCATCATTACATCCACCATTCCTACTAGCTCGAGGTCTATATTTTCGTCTTTTCTTGGGCAAATTACGATTCCTAGGAAAGCCACCAAAAATGATAACCCTCGCCTAGCTTCCCATTAATATTTATTTTTAGCATGTATCAGGCCGATATTAGGTCCCTCAAAACCCTTCGGGTTACCATACCGGTGACAGAGAAAATGCAAAGTACAATACCCCTCCTCTAGACATGGGTATTGGACTTCCCAAGTGATACTCAGCAAACCCAAAAACTTGTGAGGTATGATCGGTCTTGGTGACAAAGGATATCTGTTTTGCATGATTTCATTAAGACTAGCATACCCTGCTCTTTCTTCCAATGTTGGTGTGAGCTCACAATCAGAGAATCTAAAGACATTTCGAGTCAGATCCAAAAACGGTATCAAAGCCTCAATGATATCCTTCCTCGATTTTATATCCATAAGTCCCACAAGGCCACCCATAATTTTTACCACTGATTTTTTGCTTTCATCTCCGAGATCATTCCACCACAAATGGAGCTGAATGGGTATCTCTCTTAGGACAGAGAAGGTTCGATGTCATTTTAATTCATCCAACATATTTTATTTAAAGGGATTTAATAAAAATAAAAGTGGCTATTTTTTGAAAAATATTTCATTTTAGAAATTCATATTCAATGATTAAAATTATATTTCTCATCCTGTGGTCCATGGGGCGTCATTCAGGATCACCACAGGCCAATCGCAAGATTGGGAATGTTTTTAATACCAATTACAGTTATTTAAGCAAAACTGATCATGTAATGGCTTATTTGCTAAAGTGGATATTTTTAAAAATTCTTTAAATGAACCAAACATGATTTTATAGATAAGTCCTTTTGACATTTCCATAAGGAATATTTCAAGGCTATGCCCGCAATTTTTTTTTAAAAATGACTCAAAGTGGCTATTCTTGCAAAAATGGCCTTCCGGCGTCCTTTTGAGGGATATTCGGCATATTTCAAACAATAATAGCATCACCATACTTATTATAACAAAATCAAAATTTTGACATTTTTCGGCTATTTCTGAAAAAAGGTGTGGTTGAACCAGTTAAGGGTTGCCTACGTATCTCACACGTGGTAAGAATCAAAGTAGCGTAGTTTGGGCCGATTGGCCAAAATCAAAACTATTTTTGACCAACAAATTACTTTTTATTTTTCAAATATTTTCTTTTGATTCTTTCAAAAATTCGGCAGCATTTCAGTACTATTTGGGCATTGGATTTTTTTCACAATAAATGATTATCCACCTTCACTCCTATCACTGCTATTTTTTATATTTTTTCACTCATTGTATACTAACCAGTCAACATGCAAAGCCGATAAAATAAATGCAAGTAGCACGTAATATGCATCAAGATGGTCATTTAAATTCGGGTCACCTATCCTAGACGAACCCAACCCTTGTGTTGAGTCCCCTAAGCCAGAATGTACGTGATGCAAATAAGCACCCTACTAGGAGTTTGGCATGATTTTATTGTTCATCTAGGTTTAAACCCTAGGTTTATTGATCTAGACCTGGCTTACCCGAGCGAACAACTCATGTCGAGTGGAAGGCAGCGTACCGGGGATACAGAAGCTCGCTTGGCTTTGCAACTTATCTAAACCTCGTTCTAAATTTGGCAAAAGACTCTAACAGAAGAGAAGCTACACGAAGTGTGTCACACCTCCTTTTTCACCGCTAACCTGCGTGGGCGCGAGGATATAAAAGGGAGTTTTTCCAATTAAAGGACAATCAAAACGGAATTCATTTATTAAGAGATTCAGAGTCGCCACTTGGGAGAGTATGGTGTCCCAAGTCACTAGTTTGAATCCTGAATTGAGGAAAGGTTTGACTCTATTTAACAGTCCGCGAACCAGAAATTCGGATAAGGAATTCTGTTAACCCGGGAGAAGGTGTTAGGCATTCCCGAGTTTCGTGGTTCTAGCATGGTCGCTCAACTATCATATTCGGCTTAATTATCTGATTCTAACAATTATGAACTTTACGGGCCAATTTTTACTTTGAACCGCTTTTATCATTTATTATATTGGAAGCGGATTACAACGTTGTAAGAATGCATCTCGAATTTCGTGACATAAATGTTTTCGCGATTTTTGATGCGTTCCGACTTCATTATGATTTGGATTAAGGTCACATAAATGTGTACCCGAATTTAGGGAGGTAATTTTATTAAGTATGTGCCTAAAGATGCTAGCACATTATTACTTTGGGAAAGAGCGTGAAATTAACTAGACGGTCTTTCTACATTAGAATTGTTTCTTATATAACAGCTTGTTTGAGGGTCATGCCTTTGTCACTTTCACTTGGTGAAACTTAATTCATTTTACTTAATTAAATTATGCCTTATGTTTTTATTAATCTCAGAACGTAAAAAAAAAAGGTACTAATCAATTTATCGTTACTTTAAGTATTACCCATTTGGGTCCACCAATATAATCCTTCAACTACATTCGGCCTTAAGATGAATTATTAGGGATATTAAATTATAATAGATTATTTGGGCCATTTGTAATAACAATCCAAGCCCAATATAAGATTTGTGTGCCAATCCAAATAATTCCTAACCTTTTAAGCATCCCGCAATGTGAAGTAATATATAACTGTATCTAACTAATAAAACTTAGGTCATTTATATTTCGTGTTACAACTATCTGTTCTCACTAGTTTCTTATTTAGATTTCGGCATTTGGAAGATGAAAACGAGCTATGATAATGATTATGTAGCTGACTATCTATTTTTTAATTCTACCTAGAATCATTATATTACACCTCACATGATTAACAAGTTCAAACATGAGATGCTGTGAATAAAATATTTAAAGACTAATCATCAACTTATATGTTTATCCTCTAACAAAGTCCAGGCCACTCTCCATTTCAATCTATACTTCTAAATTCAAATTGATTCATACAACATGATATCCAGGCTAAAGAAAACCAGTTAACAGTCCTACTTTTACAATTCACAGTTCATTTAATTACAACATATTGCTAATCTAATCATAGTAAACTATTTAAACATGGCAACAGTACCCAAATGTTGAAGTACAACAATACTTCAATTTCATTTGCCTTTTACTTCAGATGCAAGCATTACAATTAGTCAGGCTTGAAAAGTGTACCTGGTATATGAAATCAAAGAAGAGGAACATCAATAAACAGCAATGCACCAACAACCCAAGCAGTAGGTTCAACAGCAAACTCCCACAGTACCAGACCAATTCAAATCAACAGAACAAATTTTGGAGAAAGGAAAAACCAAAGAAACTACTGGAGCAACTTCCAGCAACAGATAATAAGCAACAACACTCCAAAGACAACTCAGTTCAAACCAAATTGCACTAACAGGAATGCCAAATGCAAATCCGTAAGTAAAAATAGAAATAACCAGCAGTAATGCCACACAGTTTCTAATTTTTGAAACACTCAAAGAAGAAGAAGCACGAAGCTTCAAAGAAACAGTTGTTGCTTTTAAAAAAAGACCTCACTATTAGCTTTCAGAATTCTTACAATCTTTTTGCTCTACTCAAAATCTGTTTTTGCTTGTGTCTGTGTATCTCTCCAGTGTCTCCTACTATATTTTTCTAGTCCCCTTTTATAGACCAAAAGCCAGAACTTTAAACTTTAGAATATTAAAACTTACTGCCTCCCTCCGTAGCACATGGGCACCTTTAACTTTTAAATCATTTCCCCATGCTTGTTTTGATTTTCCAGCCTTTAAAACACTCAGCAGAATTAAAAAAATTATTTACTTCCCTAATATTCTCTAATTCCTCCACTTAAGTTTGTCTAAGTGTGGGTTCTAATAACTAAACAAATCCTAAAGGCAAAAACAAATGGAAAGTACTGCTGTCCAGCAGGTTTCACCAACCCATTCTCATGTGCAATGCACTCTTGACTCAATTGTTACTTTCTCATTTGTAAATTAAGATTAAACAGCTATATCCAATTCCCATTTTAATTTGGAATCACAAACAATTCAAGATTCAAATCCAATAGTGATTCTAGATAGAAATATGGTCAATTTCTGTCCTAATGTGCTAACAAACAGACCTACGAAACTAATCGACAACATTCGACTAATCGATTGCAACGTGTACAATTGATAATCAATCGACAAACCAGTGACTAACAAGTCTCGGACAAAACAAAGCAGAATGCGAAATTATTTATTCGACAGCATTAATCGACATAAATACGTATCTCATCACATATAATTAATAATAACAGATAAATTTGACCAAATAAAAGGTCATTTAATGAAAGATGAAACAGAAAAGATGAAAAGATAATGACAAAACAAATAAATTTAAATACACAATTAATACAAAGAATATAGGGAGGAAGTAAATACCTAAAGTAGTGAAGAAAAATCAGAATCATGAATTGCGACCGTTTGGACTTGAAATTACAATTTTGAAGTCGAACGGACTTTAATTGAGATGTTTTCAAATGAAAATATCTCAATTGAAGTCTATTAAACTTCAATTTCGTTTAATTTTGGGCGGAATCCCTAATTTAGTATTCTAGGGTTCTTGGTTCGGATTTGGGGCTTAATAATTTCAGGCTGGATTTGAACCAAACCAAAGGTGGTTTGGGTGTGAAAGAGGCTAGGGGGATGTTTGGGGTGAGTTTGGG
Source organism: Nicotiana noctiflora (assembly GCA_032618575.1). Lineage (NCBI taxonomy): Eukaryota > Viridiplantae > Streptophyta > Magnoliopsida > Solanales > Solanaceae > Nicotiana > Nicotiana noctiflora. Next base: position 60,001 of record JASVEL010009487.1, on the reverse strand, counting down.
GCTGGTTGGGGTAATTTTGAACTTTGCTCGAATCTTCAAATGAAGATTCGAGAAGATGGGAACTGATTCGTGGTAAACAGTGTATGGATTTGGATTGGGGGTGTTGATATGGTCCTAGGGTGTAAACATGGGGGGTTTGGACCACCGGAACCGCCGTGAGGCGATTTCCGGTGGGCAGAGCACGGTGGATGGCGGCGGAGGTTATTTGGGCGTCTCTAATTGAGACGATGAAGATAGGGGGTCAGGCTCAAGGGTAGGGTTAATTGTTTTAGGTATATCAAAATGGGGGAATCGATTAGGGGCGTCGGCTGAAAGAGATCCAACGGATATGATCAGTTCACTTACCGAAACGGGGTCGTTTGGTTTACTTGGGTGGGTCGATTGGAACCGGGTAATGGGTCGGGCTTTTGGAATGGGTGAGATAGGGGTGATCTTGGCCGTTGGATTGATTGGGGTGAACGGCTGAGATCTGATAAGACTGGATTTGGGCTGTGTACAGAGGTAATTGGATTGGGCGTAGATTTTGGTCCAATTCCGCCTTTCCCAATTTTTCTTCCTCTTTTTATTATTTATTTCCTAATTTATTAAAACAAAAATTCTAACTATACTTCAAAAAATCAAATTAAATTATAAAAGTACTAATTAAGTTATACTAATAATTATCATACACAATTATATATCAATTAAATATAAATCACACAATTGGGACATTAAACACTAAAAAATGAAAAAGTACCTATATTTTTGTTATATTGCATTTTGTCAAATAAACTTGATTACCTTTAATTGTGAGTTAAATCCTAAGAATGCAAACGCAATATTTTTGTATTTTCTTAATTTAAACAAACAAACACGCACACACGGACGTAAACAATCACAAAAATATCATGAGAAATTCACAAATATGTACACAATAAAATAGAACAACTTTTATTTTGATTTCTTTGGGAGTAGTTCGTGTGAGGCAAAAATCACGTGCTCACAGCTGTGCCTCTTCGTGCAGAAACATGAAGATTTTTCTTGCAAAGATAATGAGCTAATATGAGCGATTTTTTCCCGTGTGAGCACTCCGTGCAAAGCATTTTGAAAAGATCTTGACCGAGCCTTTTCTTCGGGAGGCCTCTTACATATCCTGGGATAAACAGGAATCAGGTCAATGTAGTTCGGGAAATTTTGGTATCTGGGAATATCAAGGGATTGTGGTTCCGCTGTTACTGCTACTGCATGCCGTTACCACTGCTTTACTGATCTCCTTATTACACCGTGCTAAAAGGGAAAAACAAGAAGCTAAGATAGCCAATGGATCATAAGATCTTGTCTAACTTCAACTTATCATGTTGCCTTGCCTTCTTGTCGTCTTATGATTTTTCCAATGCTTTCTTTCGAGAACTTTGAGGTGGCTCTGGCCTTTGCTTATTTGAATAGCATTTTTCCTCATTTTGCTCAATCTGCTGTGGATATAGCTTTCTCCGTCAAGTCTGCTATGTTGAGAGGGGTAGACAAAGTTTGAAAGTTGCTCCTCTCCGGATGTGTCTCATCTTTCTTCTGTAACATGAAGAGTTTTTCCGGCCACTCTTGCCTTCTTTCTGACCTTTGAATTTGGATTTGTGTTGGGGATCGCCTGACGTGTCCCCCTGCCTTTATGGTGGGCTGCCGGTTTCAAGACATGCGATGTAAAAACTGAAAAATATTCCTCTTGTTAATACAGGTGGGCGCCTAATATCATAAAGACATAAAACTGTATTTCCTTGTTATTATAGGTGGGCGCCTAATTGCTAAGATGTAAAATGTATTCCCTTGTTATACACGTGGGCACCTAATTGCTAAGATATGAAAAATGTATTCCCTTGTTATCCAGGTGGGCACCTAATTGCTAAGACATGAAAATGTATTCCCTTGTAATACAGGTGGGCGCCTAATTTCTAAGATATGAAAATGTATTCCCTCGTTATACAGGTGGGCGCCTAATTGCTAGGATATAAAAATGCATTCCCTTGTTATACAGGAGGGCGCCTAATGCTAACATATGAAATGTATTCCCACATTATACAAGGGGCGCCTAATGCTAAGATATGAATATGTATTCCCTTGTTATACAGGTGGGCGCCTAATGCTAAGATATGAAATGTTTTCCCTCGTTATATATGTGGGCGCCTAATGCTAAGATATGAAAATGTATTCCCTTGTTATACAGGTGGGCGCAAAATGCTAAGACATGAAAATGTATTCCCTCGTTATACAGGTGGGCGCCTAATTGCTAAAAATATGAAAATGTATTCCCTTGTTATACAGGTGGGCGCCTAATGCTAAGCTATGAAAAATGTATTCCCTTGTTATACAGTTCGGCGCTTAATGCTAAGATATGAAAAATGTATTCCCTTGTTATACAGGTGGGCACCTAATGCTAAGATATGAAATGTATTCCCTCGTTATACAGGTGGGCGCCTAATTGCTAAAAATATGAAAATGGATTCCCTTGTTATACAGGTGGGCGTCTAATGCTAAGACATGAAAATGTATTCTCTCGTTATACAGATGGGCGCCTAATTGCTAAGATGTAAAATGTAATCCCTTGTTATACAGGTGGGCGCCTAATGCTAAGATGTAAAATGTATTCCCTTGTTATACAGGTGGGAGCCTAATTGCTAAGACATGAAAATGTATTCCCTTGTTCTAAAGGTGGGCGCCTAATTTCTAAGACATGAAAAATGTATTTGCTTGTTTCTTTGTTCAATCGAGAAAATTTTTGACAATGGCGGAAAATTTTCTGCCCTAGTTTCGGTGACTTTCCTTGTGGTGTATCTTCGCGCCATTACCAAACCTTATTTTCCTGTAAGATCAAAGAAAATCTTGTTAGTTTTAAAACATGGTGAGTAATCTTGACACTCCTGCTGGGGATTGTTTATTCTTCTTCTTCTTTTCTCTTTCTTGCTATGTGTTTCTCAATTAGTTGGGCATAATATTACTTTATGGGGGATGATTTTTCTGTTGGGAATGGACTTTCCATTCATCCTTCTCCCTCTCTCTTGCTTCAAAACATTCTGGGGAGTCTTTTCAGCTCCAAACCACTCTTTTTACGAGTTACTCTTTCCTTCAATACTGCAGGGGCTAAGATGTTATTAGATGCAGATATTGGGATCATTTCACTATGGATGGATTTTCCCTTTCTCTTTCCCTTTTCTTTGTGGTCCGACCATCTTAGAACTTGGTCAGCAATCCATCGGAGTCTAGTTGGGGGGTCTTCTTGGAACTTGATCTATAAGTTCCTCAAACATTACTTTCCAGCTTTTCTCCATATTTCCCATTGTACTATTTCGGCGACTGGTAGTAGACTCTAAAAAATCTTTATTTTAAATATAAAAAAACAAATATCTGGAAGTCTTTTAGACAAATGGATGAAAAGATAGAAAAAGAGAAAAACATTTCTGAACAATATGCTGAGAAAAGAAAAAGAAAATAACTTATCTAGATGGTATGACTGTTCCCAATGATCATGTCGTGCATTCTAGATTAATCGACCAATCTATTTGCATCAATCAAACTTTTCGATGGCCTCATTTGCCAGGGGTAAACAGATGTGCAATTCATTGCCAATATGGATCCTTTCCGCCAAACTCGTCCTGTCGACTCAGAGCGCCCTTCGAGGGGTTTTCACTAATGAGATTCTCTCATTTCTCTCAGCTCTCGTTGCCTTAAGGTGCCTGTGAAGGTTTTCACCCTAAGACTATCTCATTTTAATTTATCTCAGCTTACATCGCCTTACGGTGCCTATAAAGGTTTTCACCGATAAGACTCTCTCATTTTATTTTTCAGTTGGGGATTGGAGTGCTGCTGATAAGATTCTCTCTGTTGGGAATTCTTTCAGCTCGTGATCCTTTTTAGTCGAGGATCAGTGTATTACCCTGAGCTCTCATCTTCCTGTCCCGACACTTATTAAACATTGATCGGGATGTCTTTTGGACATAAGATGGGGTTTTGTGTGGGTAAGAAAAAGAAAATATTATCAAGAAATTTTAAATAACTTGATGAGTAAAGGAATACAACTCTTGGAACCAAATTTCTTAAAGGAAACATAACTTCTGCCCCAGTTTTCTAGTTTGGAGATTTTTGAATCGCGTGACATTTGTCACGTTATGACCGAGCCGTTAGGCGTCTACGTATCCTTTCTTGAGGAATCAGGTCAAACGTAGTTCAAACCTTTCGCTTTCTTGTGTTTTTCTTATCATCATTTTTTCATTCATTTGTTTTTCTTTTATCTTTAACGATTCCAAAAGATGGGTATGAAATAAAATAATTAAGGCTCAAAAGGGAAAGCAAAGGTTGAAAGTGTTTGGATAGAAGAAAGAACTGCCTCCGTCATTTCATTATTCAATAAACACCAAATATAGACAAACAAGCAAATAAATATCATGATCAAGGAAATTACACATAATATCTTTTGAATGCATCAGAATTGATATCCATGTCGGTGCTTCTTCTTTCAATATCTGTCAGACATAAAGCGCCGTTGGATAACACCCTGGTTACAATATAAGGCCCTTGCCAATTTGGGGCGAACTTGCCTTTTGCTTCAACTTGATGCGGGAGGATTCGTTTCAACACTTGCTGCCCTACTTCAAATTTTATGGGGCACACCTTCTTATTGTATGCTCTCGCCATTCTTTTTTGATACAATTGGCCGTGACATACTACTGCCAATCTTTTTTCATCGATTAAGCTCAACTGTTCTAGTCGAGCTTTGACCAACTCATCATCATCAATCTTGGCTTCAGCGACAATTCGGAGAGATGGAATTTCAACCTCCGCTGGTATTACTGCTTCAGTTCTGTGTACCAATAAATAAGGAGTTGCACCTACCGACGTTCGGACAGTAGTGTGATAACCCAACAATGCAAATGGCAGCTTTTCATGCCATTGCCTAGACCCTTCTACCATCTTTTTCAATATCTTTTTTATATTCTTATTCATTGCCTCAACCGCGCCATTTGCTTTGGGACGATATGGGGTGGAATTGAGGTGTGTAATCTTGAACTGTTGGAATACTTCTTTCATCAAGCCACTGTTAATATTAGCACCGTTGTCCGTGATGATTATCTTTGGGACCCCAAATCTACAGATGATATGAGAATGGACAAAGTCTACCACTGCCTTCTTGGTCACTGACTCGAATGTCTTTGCCTCCACCCATTTGGTGAAATAATCAATGGTTACTAGAATGAACCTATGACCGTTGGAAGCTGCTGGCTCAATCGGTCCAATGACATCCATGCCCTACGCAATAAATGGCCATGGTGCTGACATTGTATGCAATTCCGTTGGCGGAGAATGAATCAAATCTCTGTGTACCTGACACTGATGGCACTTCCGCACGAAACTTATACAATCACGCTCCATAGTGAGCCAGTAATATCCTGCCCGTAGGATCTTCTTTGCCAATACGTATCCACTCATATGCGGCCCACAAACTCCGACGTGTACCTCTGTCATCACTGTTGTGGCTTGACTTGCATCTATACATCGCAACAATCCCAAATCCGGGGTTCTTTTGTACAACACTCCTCTACTAAGGAAAAATCTATTTTCCAATCGCTGAATAGCTCTCTTTTGATCTCCCGTCGCCTGCTCTGGGTATATTCCCATTCTGAGGTATTCTTTGACATCATGAAACCATGGCTCGACATCCATTTCCTCCTCTATCATGCTACAGTAAGCATGCTGCTCATCATTGGATATGCAATGGGTCAACATGAACTTTATCTGGGTGATGCAACATTGACGCTAAGGTGGCCAATGCATCGTCAACCTTATTATGAACTCTCAGAATGTGTCTGAACTCCACCGATCAAAATCGCTTGCTCAGATCGTGCAAGCACTGTCGATATGGTATAAGCTTCAAATCCCGTGTCTCCCATTCACCTTTAATTTGATGTACCAGGAGGTCTGAGTCTCCCAAGACCAAAACGTCCTGGACATCCATGTCTGCAGCTAAGCGTAATCCTAAAATACAGGCCTCATATTCAGCCATGTTGTTGGTGCAATAGAATCGCAGTTGCGCCATAACAGGATAATGATGTCCTGTTTCTGAAATGAGCACTGCTCCTATTCCAACTCCTTTTGAGTTTGCAGCTCCATCAAAGAAAAGCTTCCATCCTAATTCCTCCGTTGATTCCACCTCGTCTATATGCATCACTTCTTCATCGGGGAAATATGTCCTCAATGGCTCATACTCTTCATGAATAGGATTCTCATCTAAGTGATCAGCCAACGGTTGGGCCTTCATGGCCGTCCTCGTCACATAGACGATGTTAAATTCTGTGAGTAATATCTGCCACTTTACTAACCTCCATGTGGGCATAGGCTTTTGGAAGATATATTTCTATGGGTCCAAGCGTGAAAAGAAATAAGTAGTATATGATGACAGATAATGTTTCAACCTTTGTGCTACCCAAGTCAGGGCATATCATGTCTTCTCTAGTTGAGTGTACTTAACCTCATATACCGTAAACTTCTTGCTGAGATAGTAGATGGCTCGCTCCCTTCTCCCTGTACTATCGTGTTGCCCCAGTACGCAGCCAAAAGAATTCTCTAGTACCGTCAGATAGAGAATCAGTGGTCTTCCTGGTTCAGGTGGAACTAATATGGGTGGATTCGATAGATACCCTTTGATTTGGCCAAATGCTTCCTGACATTCCGCTGTCCATTCCACCGAAGCGTCTTTCTTCAACAGCCGAAATATAGGCTCACAGGTTGCCGTGATGTCACGACCCGGATTTTCCCCCAACATCGGGATCGTGATGGCGCCTACTCGTGGTAGCTAGGCTAGCCACTGTATTCATACTATTCTGTTTTTAACACAATTTCATAATTTATTTATCAACAAACCACAACTTTAATTAAATAAATGCGGAATACTTTATCGAAATAGAAATAACTAATTACAAGGTGAAAATCATACTGAAATCCTCAACCCAAGACGTGGAGTCACCAACTCACGAACTACTATTGAATACTACACATAAAAGTTTGAAAGAAACATAACATAATTCTGTTTGTCTCGGAACAAAGAGACTACAGCTAGTAACATAAGTAAAGAGAGAGACGTCGGGCCTGCGGACGTCTGCAAGCTACCTCGGTCTCAAATGTGATCAACTCCCACGCAATCGATTTACTGCTGCTGCTCCTGATCGTAACCTGGACCTGTGCAAAAACGCACAGAAGTGTAGTATCAGCACAACCGACCCCATGTGCTGGTAAGTGCCTGGCCTATCCCGCGAAGTAGTGACAAGCCTAGGACCAGACACCCACATAAACCTGTGCAATTCAATATATATGTATACCACAGAATAACAAGAAATAACCAAGTAATAACACAATTAGGAATATCTCAAAGAACTCAACAATTAACAACAGTTAATAAGTTCACAAGGAAAACAAAGTAAAATGGAAACACAAGTAATATCAAGTCAAGGAATAGCAAGCAGTTTGCACGGCATCACCCTTCGTGCTTTTACTCTCATCCTCACCAAATAAGCAAATAAAGTACACGGCATCACCCTTCATGCTTTTACTCTCATCCTCACATCCATAGTACGGCATGATCCTTCGTACATGGTTCAATAACAGGGCACGACATGATCCTTCGTGCATAATCAATAAAACATGGCACGACATTAACCTTCGTGCATATATAATAAAACATGGCACGACATTAACCTTCGTGCATAAATAATAAAACAAGGCACGACATCACCCTTCGTGCATTATCACTCTTCCTCACCCAAATAACAATCACAGTTAAGGGCAAAGAATAAAATAGTAATTCATAAACCGTCCCAACAAGGGCAATCAATAATCATCTTCAAAACAAGTCCCGACAAGGGAGAACAATAACAATTCTACAATCTGGCAAAGGTTCAACAATTTATCTGCAAATATGTCTCACAATAAGCATTAACAACGACTCACGGTCATACTAGACGCCGGTGTATGGATGCTCGTCACCACAGCCCATACACCGCACTCGATCACATAACACATAGCACATAATCATATTCCCTCAAGCTAGGATAGAACAAACACTTACCTCGAATGTTTATGAACAAGTTCAATCCGCGACAATGTCTTTTTCTTTCAAATTTGGCTCCAATCCAATCGTATCTATACACAATTGATTTAATATCATCAATACTACTCAACAAACTAATTCCTAAGGCCAATTACAACTTTTACAACATTCTGCCTGGAATAGTGAATTTCGACCGCGGGCCCACATGGTCGGAACTCGGGGTTCGGACCAAAATCCGGTTACCCATCCCCCACGAGTTCATGTATATGATTTGTTTCAAAATCCGACCTCAATTCGAGGTCCAATTTCCCAATTTATGAAAAACCCTATATTCTAACAAAATCAAGAAATTCTACCATGAAAACCTTTGATTTCTATTGAAAAACATGTTTAATGATGTTAGGAATTGAAAGAATTAAGTAAAAAGTGACTTACAACTGTTTTGAAGAAGAAGGAATCCGTGAAGAAAATCGCAAATGGGTGTTTTTGGTTTGTAAAAAGTGAAGAAATGAACTGAAAATCGTGTTTTACAGGTCTCTGTGTTCGCATTTGCGAATATGGGTTCGCAATTGCGAACCCCGACCAATTTCTGGAGTTTGAAAAATAAGCTAAGGCTGGGAAGTTCGCATTTGCGAACTTTTGTTCGCATTTGCGAACACTGGCAGGAAAGAGGAATGTTCGCATTTGCGAACATATGTTCGCATTTGCGAACACAGGCACTATAGGGGAATGTTCGCATTTGCGAACAAGGCTGGATATGGGAATGTTCGCATTTGCGAACTATGGTTCGCATTTGCGAACATAGGCAGGACAAGGGGATGTTCGCATTTGCGAACAATTGTTCGCATTTGCGAACAAGGCTGGGCATGAGGGGCTTCGCATTTGCGATCAAGGGTTCGCATTTGCGAACCCTGCCTTGATCTGTCACCTTCGCAATTGCGAGAAATGCTTCACAATTGCGAAGCCAACAACTGGGTGAAAAACCAGCAGTGCAAAAATTCAGAAATTGAACCAACGGCCTATCAAATCTTTACCCGAGCCCCCCGGGCTCCAAACCAAACATGTACACAACATCAAAAACACATTATGAATTTGTTCGTGCGATCACATCGCCAATAACACATCGTTTTCATCAAATCAAGCCTCAAGTTCATGATTTTCATACTTTTGGTTTTCAAAACCTTCAAACTTGGAACTCAAGGTCCAATACATATCAAACGACATCCGAATGTCACCAAACTTTACAGAAATCACATATATAATATTTAAGACTTGTACCGGGCGTCGGAACCAAAATACGAGCCCGATACCAAGGTCAATTAATTCATTTTTCTTTAATAATTATATCAAAAACAATTTCACAGAAAAATTCATAACTTGAGCTTTAAGCCTCAGAATTCGACTCCGGACGCATTTCCAAGTCCCATATTTTCCTACGGACCTTTCGGGACCATCCAATCTCGCGTCCGGATTCGTTTACCAAAAATGTTGACTGAAGTCAACCATATCAATATTAATATCATTTTTATCCAAATTTCTCATAGAATTCATATTTTCTATCACAAAAGCTTTCCGGCTACATGCTCGGATCATGCACGTAAATTGAGGCAACATGGAATGAGGTTTTCAAGGCCTCAGAAGCTCAAAATGATTAATAAAATAAGTGATGACCCTTTGGGTCGTCACACGTGAGTTGAGCAATAAACCTGCTGATATAATTCAATCTTCCCAACAGACTCATTACCTCTGTTTTATTCCTTGGTGGTGGCAAGTCCTAGATGGGTTTGATCTTTGATGGGTCCAGTTCAATGCCTCGCCGGCTGACGATGAATCCTAGTAGCTTTCCTGATGGAACCCCAAAAGCACATTTAGCCAGGTTGAGCTTAATATCATACCTTCGAAGTCTTTGGAAGAAATTCCTTAGGTCTGTTATATGGTCTTCTTACTGCCTAGACTCTATGATCACATCATCCACGTACACTTCAATCTCTTTGTGTATCTTGTCATGAAATACAGTGGTCATTGCTCTCATGTACGTTGCCCCAGCATTCTTTAAACCGAATGGCATTACTCTGTATCAATAAGTTCCCTATGGCATAATGAAAGCTGTCTTTTCTGAATCTTCTTCATCCATCAAGATCTGATGATATCCTGCATAGCAATCCACGAAGGATTCGATCTCGTGCTCGGCGCAATTATCAATCAGGATATGGATGTTGGGCAACGGAAAATTATCCTTAGGGCTTGCCTTGTTGAGGTTGTGGTAGTCAACACATACCCTGATCTTCCCATCCTTTTTCGGCACTGGTACCATATTGGCCAACCAATTGGGATATCGAGTGACGCGAATAACTTTTGCCTGTAGCTGCTTGGTCACTTCTTCCTTGATCTTTACACTCATATATGTCTTAAACTTCCTCAGTTTTTGCTTGACAGGAGGGTATGCCGGGTCAGTGGGCAATTTGTGAACCACTAAATCGGTGCTCAATCCTGGTAAGTCATCATATGACCATGCGAAAACATCTTTGAACTCAATGAGGGTTTTGATTAGCTCTTCCCTAGTACTTTGCTCAATGTGGATGTTGATTATGGTTTTCTTAACGTCATATGTACTCCCTAAATTAACAGCTTCAGTTTCATTTAGATTGGGCTTTGGTTTCTCTTCGAATTGGCAAAATTCCCTGCTTATTTCCTCAAAGTCCTCATCCTCTTCGCATTCAGATTCATTATTTAAATCAATCTCTTGTTCAATTAAGTTGGAGTTGGATTGATTATTTAGACTAGGTCGAAGATCCATTGTGCATTCCATGTCTTTAGGGCCAGTAAAACGAGAACTGTTCAGAAAAGAAGAAATAAAAATTAAAACTAGAAAAAAAAAAGGAAACTTTCATTTTTATTAAGAAATGCGGAATAAAAGAGTTTCACACTTGAAGAAAAATACAAACAAAACAAAAAGATTACAACTCTAGGATAACCCAGGAAACAAGAAAGAAAATCCAAAGCCTACTACCAAGACTCCCTTCGAGTGGGAAGAGGAGTAGCTGCCCAGTTGTTGATTCCGGCCTTAGGCCCCACAAATTGTATGTCTGCTTTGCTGGAACCCTCTCCAGCTTCTACCATATGGACATCAGCAAACATTCTTTCAAAGCTCCGTTCTAAATTCCCATCCATGTCAATCAATGGTCCTAGGATTTTCGGAACCGCCAACTTCTTGGCCCTTGCTTTAACAAAAGATTTTGAAAGACGTGGAACTGGCTTGGGGACAACCCAAACTCTCTTCTTCATTCTCTTGGCTCGTTGTACATCTTCCACAGTGGGCTTGAACCCCAATCCAAATGTCCCTGAATTTTCGGGCAAGGATACAGGCAGAACAATACCCTGAAGCTCTATCCCCAGGCCTTTTCCTGGCACAAACCCATTACCCAACATCTCTAAAATTGTCATGACGATTGCGGGAGCTATCCCGGGGAATGGGAGGTTTTCTCCTTCAGAAAGTTTATCCACTGGAACCCCGTCGAAGACTTGGTACACCCACGGTCCTTTGTCATCTTCCGTCTCTATGAATGGTATGATATCATCTCCCACAAGGCTTGTGGCGTCAGCTCTGTACACCACTACCTCCTGCTTGTCCCATTCAAATTTAACCATCTGGTGTAGTGTAGAAGGTACTGCTTTGGCATCATGGATCCAAGGTCGCCCAAGCAGAAGATTGTATGATGCTGTTACATCGACCACTTGGAATTCCATGGTGAATTCTGCTGGACCAATGGCTAATTCCAGTGTGATGTCACTCACCGTGTTGGTACCACTTCCATCGAAACCTCGGACGCAGACGCTGTTTTGTGAATTCGGTTCTGATCAATTTTCAACTTGTTCAAAGCAGCCAAGGTACAGATGTTGGCGCTGGATCCATTATCGACCAATACTCGGGTGACCACCGAGTCTTCGCATTTTATCGTTAAGTACAAGGCTTTGTTGTGCTCTGTACCTTCTATCAGTAACTCAATATCAGAAAAAGTCACCCGATTTACTTCGAAGATTTTCTGCATCATCTTCTCCAGGTGATTTTTTGTCCGGAACGTGAGCCTCATTTAGGATTTTCATTAGTGCCTGGAAGTGGTCATTGGAATGAATCAACAAAGACAACAATGAAATTTGAGCTGGAGTCTTCCTTAATTGCTCCAAAATGGAGTAATCTTGGGCCTTCATTTTCTTCAAAAACTCCTCGGCTTCTTCTTCTGATACTGGCTTCTTTGTTACTGCTGAGCTAGGCTTTCTTAACTCGACGAGAGCAAAGCATCTCCCTGAACGAGTCAATCCCTGAGCCTCACATATGTCCTCTTCCAATTGCTTGCCCCGATATATCGCCGCTGCTTTCTCATACTTCCAGGGTACATCCTTGTTGCTAATTATTGGTAGTTGGACTACAGTTTTGATTATGACCAGCTCTCGACAAACTCCCTTTACAACAAATACGGGTACAGATGTCGCGGACGTTGCCCCCGATATTACCACTTTGGTAGATCCTGATTTTTCCGGAGTAACGACTGTATTCTTTCCCAATATCACTGTAGGTTCAACATCTACCTTCTCCACACCTATCCCTGCTCCCCTACGGATCAGTTTTTCTTTCGGAGTAGCTCGGATCATCATCACTGTCTGTGATGGTTTCTTCGACTCTCCTTCTTCATGTACGAACTCAATCATATGAGTCTCGTGGTGCGCCGGCAATGGGTTTTGATTGATGTTGGGCGCTTCTGGTGTTTGGACCTTAATCTTACGGGTGTCAATGAGATCTTGCACTACGTGCTTCAATCTCCAACACTTCTCGGTATCATGCCCTAACATCCCTGAACAGTACTCACAGCTCTTTGATTGGTCTAAATTCTGGGGAGGGGGGTTTTGTACCCTAAGCTCGAAAGGACTCAACAAACACACCTGCCTTAATTTGTGGAATAAGGCGATTTAGGTTTCTCCCAATTTAGTAAAGGCTTTTTGCCCTTGTAACCTGTCATTTTTAGAAGCTTGATTTCTGCGAAAACCTGCTCCTAGAGGGTTCTTGTAGGCCTTTGGTGGAGGATAAGCATTCTGGGGTGGTGGGTATGTGTTTGATGGTGGATAGGTGTTCTGAGGAGGTTCATATGCGTTTTAGGGAATCGGTGCACGCCATTGCGGGCAACCCGGTGGTTGATTGTATATTTGTGCTTGGTGCATGGAAAAATGTGGTTCTTGCAGAGGATAATAGTGTTGTGGTGGGTTGTGCGAGGAATACGGATTATTTGGATTGTGGGGTCTAGGTTGGTTATAGTATGATTTGTTGGCCCTGGACCAATTGCCTGCTTCCACCGTAGCGACCTCTTCTTTTTTCTTTCTGCCCAGCGCACCCCCTATACCACTTTGAATAGCTTGGATTGTGGCTTTGAGTGTTGAGTAGCTCAGAATTTTGTCGGACATCAATCCTTCTTCTATCATGACTCCTACTTTTACCACCTTGTTGAAAGTCTTTCCAACCGTTGTCACCAAATGACCAAAGTAGGTTGGGTCCAACGTTTGTAAGAAATACTCCACCATCTCTCCCTCTCTCATGGGAGGATCCACCATGGACGCTTGCTCTCTCCACCGAAAGCCAAACTCACGAAAAGTTTCTCCAAGTTTCTTGACTGTCCTCAGTAATGTGAGACGGTCAGGAACTATCTCAATATTGTACTGAAAATGAGCGGCGAATGCTTGGGCCAGATCATCCCAAGTGTACCATCTACTAGGATCTTGCCTAGTGTACCATTCAAGCGCCGACCCACTAAGACTCTGACCAAAATATGCTATCAACAGCTCGTCTCTCCCACCTGCTCCTCTCATCTTGCTACAAAACCCTCGTAGATGTGCCATTGGATCCCCATGTCCCTCATATAAATCAAACTTTGGCATTTTAAATCCCGCCGGCAACTGAACATCGGGGAAGGGACACAGATCTTTGTAGGCCACAATGACCTGATTGCCCAACCCGTGCATACTTCTGAGGTTTTACTCAATGCTTCTGACCTTCCTTACCATATCATCTTGTTCCATGGCCTCTGCCGGCCTTTCATGCTCCGTTGGGATTTCCATGCGAGGGTTTTGAGGTTCTGGTGCATTGAAGGTAGGTTCTAGGGGGTAATACTGAGTATCGTGAGCCGGGAATAATGGCTCGCTGTTTGATCTTTGTAGTGCGGCTGGCGGGGGTCCCATAAATATAGGAGTGCTCGGTGGTGGAAAATGCTGGTTAAGTGGCGGAGTTTGAGTGTCATAGGGGCTTCTCCCCAGATAATAGTGATGACTGGGTATGTGCGTTGAAGGGCCTGGGTGAAGGTACTCTGAAGCATGTCCTGTTATAGAGTTAACCGGTAATTCAGGGCTCTTTTGTGCTTTTGCCAAAGCCAAGTGCATCGCACTCATTTCTAGTCCTATCCGTTCTAACTTTTTCCATGGCCTCTTTCAGCAGCTGGCTAGTGGGCCTCTCTTCCTCGGCGCTGTGCTCTGAAGTAGTCATGCTTGAAGGTAGGGGTCCTTTAGATCTGGTTGGATAACGGTGTGGTTCCAGAACGTGCTAACAACTAACTAGATAGGGATTATGAAACAACATATTTGTTAGTGTTAGGATTTAACAGATTTAGTAATCACATATTGGAATGCAATGTTCCCTAATCAATTAATCCTTTCTAACATGTCTTGCATGCGTCATCCCAGCTTGTCTTTTGGAATTTTCAAACTTTCCTTTTTATTCTCTTTTTCTTTTTGATTATTAGTGGTGGTTGAATCTTATGTGGATTGCCTACGTATCACGTCCCCGCGTGAATCAAACCCGGCGTAGTTCGTGTAAATACAACACACAAAATATTTTCAAAGGTTTTCAATTATTATTCAAAAACTCGATTAAAACAAACAAACTTAAAACGATGGTCAAACATATTACAACCTTTTTTATAAAAAGAATAATCTCACGACTAGACTTAAAAGAAATACAAGTTCAATCTAGACAGGTTCTAAGGTTTTGAGCTTCTGTGCCGGTGGGCCCTGTTCGGCCTGGTTGTGGTCCTTGGTGCAAGACCTCTTTGCAGATCTTTCAGTTCTCCCATAATCTGATGGACATAACCCATGATGGAGGAGAAAAGGGCATCCCGGGGCATTTGTTCGCATGATAGGCATCTCATGTGAATGTAGTGCCCAATCTCGTCGATCCTTCCCCGAATGCTAGCCATTTTTCTGAACAACTGCTCTATCTGCCGGTTTTTTTACCCCAATACTCGAGCATTGTTTGTGAGCCGATTTTGGAATTTTTCCATTTGTTCTTCCATCAGGGCCATCATGTCGTAGCACCGTTTCATGTCTTCCCTAGCTTCATGAGCCTGTCTGTAGATCTGTTCTTGGAGTGTGGAATTTGTCTCTCCCAATATCTCGATGCTCATCTCATGATTACTCTTGACCTATTGCAAGTACTCTCTTCGTTCTGCTGTACCCCTCTCCCATCTAGCCTGCATCATTTCCCTACTAGCCTCGGACCTTTCCAACTTTTCTTGGCTTTCCTTGAGTTGTTGGTTCAATTTGTCCATCAACCTTTGATCAGCTCGACTTCTTGGTTGGTTGTTGGCTTCTTTTCTGATCCGCCAGATTCGAGCCTTGAGAGTGTCATTTTCTTGAGTCAATTTCTTTTTGACCCCTTCGTCGGCTGCAATTTGTAAGCCATTTTCATATTGGAGATTCTGTACATGCTTCTGTAATTCTCCAATGCGGTCCTTGTACTCGCGTTCTTTAGCCAACCAAGCTAATCTTTCTTGGATTTTATCATCAAAATCTTTAACGTGAGGCCTTTTGGCAGGTCTAATTACTTCAAGCTCGGGTCCCGGGCATACGTGAAAACTACTTTGAAACCAAGCAACATACTCAGGATCGACCTCGCCTTTAGTTGGGTCTGGTACTATAGTGCTATTCTTTAGATACCGGCAATAGTGCCAATCTCTATTCACTATCTCTTCAGGGATAACTGCTTCTGGGTGCAATTCAATGGCTAGATTGCTTAAGTTCATCTCCTCTGGTATCATCTGATATCTCCCAAACTGTCTCAAGACTCTTTGTGGCGCATATGGTTGTATACTTCTTGCTCCTATCATCATCAAGTAGCCCTTTGAAGCAGTCATGTAAATGATCTCCGTTATCGGGAGCCAACCTATAGTCCACTCGACTTGATCTACTCTCAACTTTATCAAATAGAAAATCCATGCTTCAAACCCCTCGAGTGTTTTATAATCTTCCACCATTTCTTCGTATTTAACGATGAAGTTTGTCCCATCTGAAACATGCTTCAAGAACTTAGGGTGTTGCCGGACATGTTCGATCATCCACATTTGTAGGAGAATGCTGCAACCTTCAAAAAGCTGACTTCCAGATTTGCACAAAGTCAAGGCTCGGTACATATCGGATAACACAAGCGGGACAAGGGTGTGATCTTTTTTATCGACAAGAACCTGCGATATCCTAGCTATGCTGATGTCTATTGATCCTTCCGAGTTTGGAAGCACCATGATTCCAAAAAATGCCACAATAAAAGCGAACCGGCGATGAACCTCCCATATGCCTTTGTTCTGTTTGTTGTTTAGTCCCTTTTCATGTGTTTCAAATCCGGCTGAGTTTCCGAATCTATAATACAAGAAGTAGAACTTGCAACTCCCATTTCTTACGCGATCATTGCTTGTTTTCTTGTTGATCTTCAAGAGATCGAAGAATTTATGCACCGAGTGGCCCTGGGAAATATGAGCTTCTGCTCCCTTAACTCTTGGCCGAAAGCAATGTACCCGACTATTTCTTCTAAGGTAGGAGTGAGTTCAAAATCGAATAAATGGGACACATTGTTAACAGGGTCCCAAAAAGTCATCAAAGCTTTGATCAAGTCATTATGTGGCTTGATATGCAGTATGTCTAGCAAAGGACCCAACTGCTCCTTCTCCCAAACTTGACCATCTTTGTCCTGATCATTCCACCACTCTTGTAGTTGTACCCGAGCTCTTTCCATGATGACCTGGGGTGATTCTTGGATAGTATCCATTTGATCCTGTGGAAATTCAAGGTTTCAGGGGTGACTCTTAAACTCTCTATGAAAGCATGTTTTCTAAATGAAACAATATTACCGGCTTATTTATGACCAAAAATATTTGACACATTTTTTAATGACTATTTTTTTGCAAAAAAAAAGGAGATTGGACCCGATGGAGGTTGCCTACGTATATCACATCCAGTGAGAATCAAACTGGCGTAGTTTGCCAAAGAAAACAAACCAATTTTAAAACAAGAATCTTTTTATTTTCTTAAATAAACCCAAAAATTATTTTTGAAGACACACTAAAATAAACCCTTTTTTTTCTTTTCATTTTATTTCTAAAATAACTTAACAGGATTTTGACATTATTCGGGAAAAACTACATTGTTATTATTCGGTTTTCCAATATTTGAAGCTGGTCAATATGCTGATCTAAACAAGTAAATGCACAAAATCTGATGCAGCAGGATGGTCTTTTTATTTCAAGTTGCTAGCCCTAGGCGGACCCAACCCATGTGTTGAGTCCCCTAAGTCAAGTGCACATGATGCAGATAAGCATTACTACTAGGGATCCGACATGAAGCTATGTTTTATCTAGGTATAAGAAAAATATAGGTTTAGGTCTAGAGTTGGGGTACCCGAGCGGACAACTGGGGCTGAGGAGGGGGCGACGTAACGGGAGCGCTAAAGTCTGCCCGGCCTTGTCACTTACCCAACACTCGCTCTATTTGGAATAATTTTTCAAAAAGGCGGGCTACGCGAAAGTATGCACCATTTTTCAGAAGACTCACAAAGAAGTAAGGTTCCGGCATAGTTTATATACAGTTCAAATAATATCAAAGCGGTACAAAATTATCATTTTACACATTGAGCATATATCATATAAAAATATCAGATAATAAAGCCAAAATATACAATTTATCATAAGCTCGAATTTCTAACCCTGAACGACTAGTTCTGGGTCTTATCCACATCAGAGTCGCCAAAGCTGCCACACCACCTTTTTCACTGCTAACCCGCGAGGGCGCGAGGATATAAAAGGGAGGATTTCCAATTAAACGGGATTCATTTATTAAGAGATTCAGAGTCGCCACTTGGGAGATTTATGGTGTCCCAAGTCACCGGTTTGAATCCCGAATTGAGGAAAGGTTTGACTCTATTTAACATTCCATAAACCAGAAATCCGGATAAGGAATTATGTTAACCCGGGAGAAGCTGTTAGGCATTCCCGAGTTCCGTGGTTCTAGTACGGTCGCTCAACTATCATATTCGGCTTAATTATCTGATTCTAACCATTATGAACTTTACTTGCCAACTTTTACTTTGAACTTCTTTTATCATTTATTATATTGGAAGAGGATTACAACGTTGCGAGAATGCATCTCGAATTTCGTCACATAAATGTGTCCGCAATTTTTGATGCGTTCTGACTTCATTGAGATTTTGAGTAGGGTCACATAAATGTGTACCCGAATTTAGGGAGGTAATTTTATTAAGTACGTGCCTAAAGATGCTAGCGCATTATTACTTTGGGAAAGACCGTAAAATTAACTAGACGGTCTTTCTGCATTCAAATTGTTTCTTATATAACAGCTTGTTTGAGGGTCGTGCCTTTGTCACTTTCACTTGGTTAAACTTAATTCATTTTGCTTAATTAAATTATGCCTTATATTTTTATTAATCTCAGAACATAAAAAAAAGGTACTAATCAATTTATCGTTACTTTAAGTATTACCCATTTGGGTCCACCAATACAATCCTTCAACTACATTGGGCCTTAAGATGAATTATTAGGGATATTGAATTATTATAGATTACTTGGGCCATTTGTAATAACGATCCAGGCCCAATTTAAGATTTGTGTGTCAATCTAAATAATTCCTAACCTTTTAAGCATCTCACAATATGAAATAATATCTGACTGTATCTAACTAATAAAACTTAGGTCATTTATATTTCGTGTTACAACTATCTGTTCTCACTAGTTTCTTATTTAGATATCGGCATTTGGAAGATGAAAACAAGCTATGATAATGATTATGTAGCTGACTATCTATTTTTCAATTCTAGCTAGAATCATTATATTACACCTCACATGATTAACAAGTTCAAACATGAGATGCTGTGAATAAAATATTTAAAGACTAATCATCAACTTATATGTTTATCCTCTAACAAAGTCGAGACAACTCTCCATTTCAATCTATACTTCTAAATTCAAATTGATTCATACAACATGATATTCAGGCTAAAGGAAACCAATTAACAGTCCTACTTTTACAATTCACAGTTCATTAGTTTAATTACAACATATTGCTAATCTAATCATATTAAACTATTTAAACATGGAAACAGTACCCAAATGTTAAAGTACAACAAAACTTCAATTTCATTTGCCTTTTACTTTAGATGCAAGTATTACAATGAGCCAGGCTTGAAAAGTGTACCTGGAATATGAAACCAAAAAAGATGAAGATCAATAGACAGCAATGCACAAGCAATCCAAGCACTAGGTTCAACAGCAACCTCCCACAGTGCCAGACCAATTCAAATCAACGGAACAAATTTTGGAAAAAGAAAAAACCAAATAAACTACTGGAGCAACTTCCAGCAACAGACAATAAGCAACAACACTCCAAAGACAACTCAGTACAAACCAAATTGCCCTAACAGGAATGCCAAATGCAAATCCGTAAGGAAAAATAGAAATAACCAGCAGTAATGCCACACAGTTTCTAATTTTTGAAACACTCAAAGAAGAATAAGCATGAAGCTTCAAAGAAACAGTTGTTGCTTTCAAAAAAAGACCTCAGTGTTAGCTTTCAGAATTCTTACAATCTTTTTGCTCTATTCAATATCTGTTTTTGCTTGTGTCTGTGTATCTCTACGGTGTATCCTGCTATCTTTCTCTAGTCCCCTTTTATAGACCAAAAAGCAGAACTTTAAACTTCAAAATATTCAAACTTATTGCCTCCCTCCTTAGCACATGGGCACCTTTAACTTTTAAATCATTTTCCCATGCTTGTTCAGATTTTCAAGCATTTAAAACACTCAGCAGAATTAAAAAAACTAATTATTGTCATGATATTCTCTAATTCCTCCACTTAAGTTTGTCTAAGTATGGTTTCTAATAACTAAACAAATCCTAAAGGCAAAAACAAATGGAAAGTACTGTTGTCCAACAGGTTTCACCAACCCAATCTCATGTGCAATGCACTCTTGACTCATTTGTTACTTTCTTATTTGTAAATTAAGATTAAACAGCTATATTCAATTCCCGTTTTAATTTGGAATCACAAACAGTTCAAGATTCAAATCCAACAGTGAATCTAGATAGAAATAGGGTCAATTTCTGTCCTAATGTGCTAACAAATAGACCTACGAAACTAATCAACAACGTTCGACTAATTGATTGCAACGTGTACAATTGATAACAATCAATCGGCAAACCAGTGACTAACAAGTCTCGGGCAAAACAAAGCAGAATGCGAAATTATTTATTCGACAACATTAATCAACATAAATACGTATCTCATAACACATATAATTAATAATAACAGAGAAATTTGACCAAATAAAAGGTCATTTAATGAAAGATGAAACAGAAAATATGAAAAAATAATGACAAAACAAATAAATTTAAATTCACAATTAATACAAAGAATATACGGAAGAAGTAAATAACTAAAGTAGTGAAGAAAAATCAGAATCACGAATTGTGGCCGTTTGGGTTAATTGTTTTAGGTATATCAAAATAGGGGAATCGATTAGGGCCGTCGGATGAAAGAGATCCAACGGCTATGATCAGTCCACTTACCAAAACGGGGTTGTTTGGTTTACTTGGGTGGGTCGATTGGAACCGGGTAATGGGTCGGGCTTTTGGAATGGGTGAGATAGGGGTGATCTTGGCCGGTGGAGTGATTGGGGTGAACGGCTGAGATCTGATAAGACATGATTTGGGCTGTGTACATGGGTAATTGGATTGGGCCTAGATTTTGGTCCAATTCCTCCTTTCCCAAATTTTCTTCCTCTTTTTATTATTTATTTCCTAATTTATTAAAACAAAAATTCTAACTATACTTCAAAAAATCAAATTAAATTATAAAAGTACTAATTAAGTTATACTAATAATTATCATACACATTTATATATCAATTAAATATAAATCACACAATTGGGACATTAAATACTAAAAATGCAAAAATACCTATTTATTTTTTGTTATTTTTCATTTTTGTCAAATAAACTTGATTACCTTTAATTGTGAGTTAAATCCTAAGAATACAAACGTAATATTTTTGTATTTTCTTAATTTAAACAAACAAACATGCACACACGGACGTAAATAATCACGAAAATATCATGATAAATTCACAAATATGTACACAATAAAATAGAACAACTTTGATTTTGATTTATTTGGGAGTAGTTCGTGTGAGGCAAAAATCACGTGCTCACAAAGTGCACCATTCTCCATAATTTATAAGACTCGGAAAGAGGGAGGGATTCGCGATAATTTATATACACTTTAATAAATATTAAAGCAGTAAGCATTTAGCACGGAAAGCATGGAACATGTATCAAAACCAAATTCGCCAAATACAACAATTTAACTAAGCTCGAATTCTTGAATCCTAAACCGGAGTTCTGGGTTCATTTATCCCCAGCAGAGTCGCTTGAGCTGTCACACCTCCTTTGTCGAAGCAAAGCTTTTATCGGCTTTTACTAGATCCCGGAAAGAGATATAGTAATAAAGGAGTTTTTCCAATTTAAGGACAATCAAAATGAGGGTCGTTTTTATTAAAGGTTCAGAGTCTCCGCTTGGGAGATTTATGGTGTCCCAAGTCACCGGTTTGAATCGCGAATCGAGGAAGGGTTTGACATTATTTAACAGTCGCGAACCAGAAATTCGGATAAGGAATTCTGTTAACCCGGGAGAAGGTATTAGGCACTCCCGAATTTTGTGATTCTAGCACGGTCTCTCAACTATCATATTTGGATAAAATATTTCATTTTAATACATGTTATCTTATTTTGCGTATTTTTTAGAATTAATTACCGCTTTTATCAAATTATTTTATTTTAAGAAAGTGAACGTCGTTTAAGGACATATTTTTGGATCACGTCACATGAAATGCATCCGGATCCTCAACATATTCTCATTCAAAATTTATGGATTTGGATTTGGGTTGCATGAAATACACACCCGTATTTGAAAAGTAATATTATTAAAAATCGCGCCTAAAGCGGCTAACGTGTTATATCTTTTGGGAAGGCCTTGAAATTCGATAAACGGCATGTCCCAAATACTAAGTATTTTAATAAGTAATTAATGATGGCACCGCAATTGTATATTTGATTTGGCGAGGCTCGTCTCATTTTTATTTATTAAGGCCAAACTAAAGTGACTAAGTTTTCTACTTTTGTTTTGTTTCTAAGGGTCAATTAACTCAAAAAATACAAAGTCAAATCTCGAATTCAAGTCCAGATTCAAACAAAAGGATAAAACCTTTTAGCTTGAACCCGCTACTTAATTCAAAACCCGATTTTATATTTATCGTTTAATCTCCTACATTCTTAATTTTTGTTTTTTTAAAAAGCTTTACTATATTCGGACCCTGGATTCTCACTCAAACTCCAGTAATGCTTTTGGGCCTCAAGTTTGGCCCAGGAAATGTGAATCAAATTTATGTTCATATTAAAATCCAATTCACTACATTAAAAACTCAGCTAATAACTACATACTAAAATGTCCAGGACAGTCATAGTTAAATACATATAGAAGCCTGTTGAAACTACGCATTACATTATCAGCACCACTGAATTGCTAAAAAAACATATGGAATATATTTGATTAGTCTACTACTTAACAGTTAACATTGTTACAATTTGATTAATAAACAATCTATTAATATACAAATTTATCTATGACATAACAAAATTATTAAAATTGTAACCGCAGCATGAATTCAGCTTCAACCACTTTTTAAAATCTGGAGATTACAAACAGGTAACTGGAATTTTCAGAAATGAGGAAGGATGAGTCAATGATAACAGTAACAGTAATCAGCAACAGCAAATGAATTCAAAAGTGAAATCAATAACCAGGGAGATTTTCAAAACCAGCAGAAATGCAAATTTGACCCACACGAACTACTAACTGACTTTTAGAAGGCTTAGAACATCTAATTCTCAATCAGAAACAAAATACTTGAACTATTGCTAATTTGAAAATCAGTGGAACAGTTCTGGATTTTTACTAAAAGTTTATATTATTTTTGGAGTTTTTGGAAGGAATTTGGACCTAGAGGAAGAAATTTTGAATCTGAAACTCTCAAATTCACTGAAATCTAGTAGATATTTTTTGGATCTATTCGAGAGTAAAAACTTCTGAAACAAGGCATCTAAATGCCTATTTATAGATGTAAAAATTGTGAGAAACTTAATTTTCAGAAATATGGTTTAGTCCCCTTTTTATTTTAGTTTAAACCCATTACTTTTAATTGATAACAAGTAACTACATCTATGTATGGATAATTATACTAATATCCTGTCTAGAAGGTTCCATCCTATGGTATTGCCTATTTTACCCTCACTTCACTTTAAAAATTACTAAAACTACCCATTTTTATGCCCCTAATACCCAGGTATTTGTATCATTATTATTATTGAAATATTTTTCTATACCTAAAACACCCCTGAAACTAAATTATTTACCCATGAACCTTCTGCCGTTTAACCCCCTTTTCCCATGAACTTGATTGCTTATTAGATCAAACTAACTAACAAAATTAATCAGAACCAATTACTATTCGAAAACAACTATAAACCAATCATTAATTGTCAATCAAAACTACTATGAACAAATTGAAAATCACACTGTTAATTATAAAAATCGAAATTTACTAATTAATTTTTTTTTTACAAAATCAGAACCAAAATCTATTACTAATACTAATATCTAATTACTAATCATTTAATTTATCAGAAACTCAACAATATCAATTTTAATTTTTAAACTAAAAGATGCTACAAAAATCAAATAATCTTAATAACACTAAAAAAATGAACAGAAATAAAAAATCATGAGAAAAGGAAAAAATGCATGCAAAAAAGAGAAGAAATAGTAAAATAAAGAAAGGAAAACAAAACTTAGCTTTTCGTCACTAGACAATCTACTAGCCCTCAAGATTCACAAGAAGTAAAGGGAAGGTTTAGTGGCAAATTCCTTCGAATTTTGACCCACTAGATGATTTTGGACTCACTATTTGAGCTGTTTCGGTTGGTTTTTAAGCTCAAGACTTTTAAAAATATGTTGATGGAGGTCAGGAGATGTCATAGAGTGATTTTGGGTTGGTTTGGACGAAGTCGTGTTCACCGGAGTTAGGTTTTCGGCGACACGTCTTCGAATATTCGAGAAGCTAGAGGGATATTTGGAAGAAAAGGAGCAGAGGGGTAAACTCAGGGGCTTGAGACGGTCCTGGGGTGTATATTATGGACCAGTTGGCATAAGTTCCATCTCCCGCCAGTAGGGTTCTGGTGGGGTCGGCGTGTTAAATGAGGCGGCTGGGGTAAGGAAGACGGTAAAAATATAAAATGGTTTTAGAATTAAGTTTTGTAATTGATATAATTAAAAGGATTTTAATGAACCACGGTCATTGGATTAAACAGACTCGAATGGCTCAGATTAACCGGCATCAATACGGCATCGTTTTATTTTTATGAGATGAAGTCACGACCGTTAGATTGGAATTGATCAAAGGCTGAGATTAAAACAACCAAAACGGCATCTTTTGGAATTAAGGTTGGGGCTGACCGGATATTTTTTGGGCTTGGGCGGGTATTTCATTTTATTTTGGACAATTAATTTGTCCAATTTTTATATTAGCCCAATTCTTTATTTTGTATTTTTTGTATTGTATTTTCTTTTTCATTTGTATTTTCTTTTCTATTGTATTTTTGTATTTAATTTTCTAATTTTATTAAATTATTAAACTAATTCAATTCTAGAATTTATTTAATATCTAATTTATAGTATTTTGCAATTAAAACACTAAAAATGCTATTTTTATTTTTCTTTAATTTGTTTCAAAAATGAATTAATACTAAAATTGTAAAATTAAAAATCCTAATGCATATACATATTTTTGTCCTTTTTATTTAATATGAATTATTATGCAACTAATTAACACAAAAATGCCACAAATATCAACAAAAATTGAACAATTATTTTGTTTGGATTTTTAGGAATAATTTGCCTAGGACAAAAATTACGTGCTCACAATATAGTGTTGATTAACGGGACATATAGCAGAGTTAATGCAAGGTTGGAGGTTTGGAGATAGACCTTGGAGTCTAAAGGTATCAAACTGAGTAGAACCAAGACAGAATACTTGGAGTGTAAATTTAGTAACGGGACCCATGATGCAGATATAGAGGTTAAGCTTGATACCCAAGTTATCCCAAGAGAGCGAGTTTTAAGTATCTTGGGTCTATTATCTAGGGTAACATGGAGATTGACGAAGATGTCACACATCACATCAGAGTGGGATGGATAAAGTGGAGGCTCACTTCCGGTGTTTTGTGTGATAGGAATGTGCCGTTAAGACTTAAGGGTAAGTTTTACCGAGGTGTGGTTCGATCGGCTCTGCTGTATGGGGCTGAGTGTTGGCTAGTCATGAACTCTTATCTGCAGAAGATGGGAGTAGCATATATGAGGATGTTGAGATGGATGTGTGGGTGTACCAGGAGATATAGGATTAAGAATGAAGCAATCCGGGACAAAGTGGGAGTAGTCTCTGTGGAGGACAATATGTGTGAGTCATGGCTGAGATGGTTCGGACATGTTAAGAGAAGAAGCACTGATGATCATGTCAGGAGGTGTGAGGGGTTGGCTTTGGAGAGTTTGAGAAGTGGTCGAGGTAGGCCTAAGATGTACTGGGGAGATGTGATTAGATGCGATATGGCACTGCTTCAACTCACTGAGGACATGACCCTTGATATGGGGGTGTGAAGCTCGATGATTAAAGTAGAAGGTTAGTAGGTAGTTTATAGGTGTTCACTGTTAGTCTTAGTAGCATGCATGTTGATAATAGGTGAATTTGACTATAATTATGCCCTAAATAATCACACTTTATTGTTGAATTGAGCTAAAGTGAAGTTTGCATTAAAATTTGAATGAAGATTCTGGAACACTGTTGAGAATCAAAGGAGATGTCTGTTCGCGGTCCGTTCGCGACCGCGAACGAACCGCGAAAACTGCCGCAAGTTTGAAGGCCAATTTTGTAAAAAGTCAATTTTTAAGACCTGAACCCTCTATATAAGCCTAGATTTTGCCCAAAGAGAAGAAAGCATTGTATTATTCCCTACTTTTGCAAGATAATTAGTAAGAGAGAACTCTCTCAACTTATTTCTTTCTTTTATATTGATTCTTTGATTATGAATTCAATTATTATTCTTGTTTCTTTGATCATGAGTAGCTAATTTCTTATCTAAGGTTTTGATGGAACCTATTGAGTGATGAACTTCTAGTTTATGTGATTACAAATTGTTAGCTAGATTTCTATTTGTTCAACTTCGTTCTTGTTGTAGTTAATTGGTAGAGCTCCCAATTAGTTGTGCCTATTTAGTGTGCATAACTTAGAAAAGAGTGCATATTTAGGTATATTGTTGAACAACACCACACCTAGGTTATTGGAGGAATCTATAACTTTAGGCGTAAACGTGGGATTAGGAATAACGAAATCTTGGGTGCAATCTAAAGTGAACTATTCAAATTAAAGCTAGCTAGGGTAGCTCGGGAGAGTGCACTAGTAAATTATTGTAGTTGCTCGGGAGAGAATTATGGTAAAAATAGTGTTCTTGATTGATAGAATATATTATAATTTATATGAGCATAAACAGAAGGGATTCCATCAATAGTGAAAATTAATACCTTAGTCTTTCTCTATATTCTTTACCCAATATTCAATTTTTTCTTTTAAGTCTTTTAATTCTTGCAAAAGTTAGTTGTTAGAAAACCTTCAAAAAAATATACTCAAAGTTTGGGAACTTTGTCACGACCCAAAACCCGGTCGTGATGGCGCCCATCCCTAAAGCTAGGCAAGCCAGACCAACAATTGTTTCCTATTAGAAAACCTGTCCCAGAAGGACCAACTCAGGAAGAATATATGAGTCAATAGATACTCCAATTATAATAGTATGAATAAATATTGAGAAGTGCGAATAACGAAATAACACTCCCAAAAGATCTGGGGTCACGAGTCTAGAGCCTCTAAACAAAACCGAATAGTAATAGAAACTACTAAATGAAGTACTCAAGTCTGAGACATATAATGATAACTGGATGGAATGAGAAGCTAGGTTCTGCGAACGTCGGCAGCTACCTCAGCAACTCGAAATAACCCCGGTAGAACCTGGAGTGCTCGTCTATCCCTCCTGTGTACCTGAATCTGCACACAAAGGTGCAGGGAGTAGGGGTGAGTACTAAGTACTCAGTGAGTAATAAGTATATATTAATAGCTGAAAGCAAGAAATCCATAGAATACCACGGAGTAAAGCTAAACTACAGTCCGATTTCTCCTACGAACTAGCAACATCAGTACATTACAATTAACACAGATAATTCAACAGATAAAGATGCAATGCAATGCACATGACCGCTACGGCGTGTAGCGCGATCCATTTAATATCGACGGCGCTCACTAGGGGTGTGTACAGACTCCAGAGGGGCTCCTCAGCCCAAGTGCAATATCATATCATCTGTTGCGGCGTGCAGCCCGATCCTTATATCATCTGCTGCGGCGTGCAGCCCGGTCCATCCTCAGTCCATAACGTGCATATGAGTCACACAACAGTTCAAATTATTTACTTCCAGGTTGCAGTTCATTAATAATCCAAATACTTTAATTTTTATTTAATTTCCAAGAATAGGTGACTTAGCATTTCAAAATGGTGATTTCAAACCAGGACTGAGATCGGTGATTAAGCAACCCAAGCTATCACATATATATCTATCCCCTAGGGATACTATATATCTAACACAGTGTGTGTCTCGACCACATATAATATGTTATTCATATCCGGGATGGACCAAGTCTCAATCCCCAGTCATAATCATTCCCGCACCTGCCATGGGGTGCGAGCCACGCCCTACTACCATCACAATGTGCTAAACCGGGGTTTCAAACCCTCAGGCTACAATATACACTGATTACTCACCTCTAGCCGGCCGTGGACTCGTCCGTGATACCTTTCCCCTTTGAATTTGCCGCCTCGTGCATCGAATCTAGTCAAAACTACGGCAATTATATCAATATGGGTAAAAAAACATAACCCAATCTAATTTACTTGAAATACGCAATAATGCACCAAGTTGGTAAAACACAGGCCCCGGGCACGCTTCTCTAAAAATTACGAAAATCATACCAACGGATTCCTCGTCTCGCGACGAATCCGTGCATATAAAATTTATTGAAATCTGAGTTCAAATGGCCATTCAAAACCCAAATATTTGTTTTCATGGTTTAGGCCCTAGTTTTTCACAAATTCTACCCAATTTTAGGAATTTTGGTGTTGATTCTAGCATAAAATCATGTTTTTGAGTCAAGAGACTTATCTCCAGTGATTACCCATTGATTTCTCTCTTAAAAATTGCCTCAGAAGCTTCTTCCCGTTCAAAAATTGGAAGAAAACTCGACCTACTCATTATAGGTATACTGTTCACGCATTTTACTGCTCCCAATGGATTCCTTGTGACATTCTAATGAATTTAGGCTTTTGACACTCAATTTGACCTTATAATGAATGAGATATATAAGTTTTAAGATTTGCAAATAGTGCAGGTTTTTAATACGCAGTCAGGGGCAGTTTCGTCATTAACTTGAAAATCTGGGCAACCTTAGTAAAATGGCCATAAAATGCTCATACGATGTCCAAATTTGATAATTCCTTTTTGCTACGGGTCCGTAATTACGATACAGATCTAATGCTTTATTCAAAACAGTAATAGGAGCTCATTTGTTCAATATGATATCATTTATGCTTGAAGAAACGATGTCGAAGCATAAGACAAATGAGCACAACGCAACCCAAACCTATCTGAAACTTACCCGAGCTCCTCGGGACCGCATACGAACATATTAAAATGTCACATATGATCATGCAAACTTAGTTACACTCTCAAATCACCAAAATTGACATCAAAACACCAAATTTATATCGGATCCAAGCCTAAGTTCTTCTAAAACTTCCGAAACACGCATTTGATCAAAACCCAACCAAATCACCTCCGAATAATCTGAAATTTTGCACACACATCACAAATCACATATCGAAGCTACCGAAACGCTCGAAATTCCATTCCGATCCTCGGATCAAAATCTCATCTATCAACCAGAATTTACCAAAATCCAACGTTAGCCAATTCAAGCCTAATTCTACATCAGACCTCCAAATTCAACTCTGATTGCGCTCCTAAGTCACAAATCATCCCCCAAAATTATTCGAATTATCGAAAATCCATTCCGATCATTCTAACTCATAAGTCAACATTCGGTTGACTTCTCCAAACTAGCCTTCTCAAAAAGATACTTATTCTCTCATTTCTACCCGAATTCTATCCGAATTACTTCAAATTTCCAAACACATATAATGAAACCTATAAAAGTATAAAACGGGAAAAATGGGGCGACAACTCCCGCAACAATGGGTCGGGTCGTTACATTCTCTCCAACTTAAACAAACGCTCGTCCGCGAGCGTATCGAGAGTTGTTATAGAAGCCATCCAGTAGCTTAATGATATTACCAATCATATACCCCTCAGCACCCTATCTCGCATAGACCCGATAACACATTACAATCGAACTTTCACAGTCCATTTAATTTATAACCTAACCATAGAACCATGCCGCACTTTCTGATAATCATACACCAGATCAGAAATACACATTCGTACTCAGAGTAAGCCCGAACCAGCCGTAATACCCCATACTTGCACCCTCTGGTGAACACATATGATATATCACCTAAACCAAGCACTTGAAATCATAACTTCTATTCATAGTAGTTGTCCTCAGCATCCAATTACCGACAGAGAACCTGTTATTAGCTAGAGCCTTATTCCCACACTTTTCTGTACTCCCAACGATGAATGAAACACGCTATAAACTGTAATCATCTCTCAGATCAACCATTCATGAAACCACTTCCCTTGACTGATATCACAACCGATTTTCGGGTCAAACCTTGATATTATCTTCCTAACAAGTTGAGATTGAATCTGTCTGTATTCATTAATGAACCCAACGATCACCTCGAATCCAACACCACTCTGATGATATGATACCTCAATACAAGTCTAAACCACATCTTGCATAATACATGCACTAGTAAGAAACGATCTGAACACACTCAAATCATAAAAAATGACTCAAATGAAAGAGCTGTACCTCAAGCTCATCAATACCATTACAATACAAGGTTGAGACCCCGTATCACATCATAGAAATAGAATGCCTGAATCAACCTCGAAATGTCATAATTCCCATAGCCTCGCTATAATACGCTATCCTATCCCACCATCGTTACACCTGAAACACCTCAAGTCTCTATGCTCAAGATCAACAACCACGCACATTGTCTGAAACCAATGCAATTTTTTACACCCACGATGAAACAGAGGACACACAACACACAACTCGATAGACCATAACCATTGCTCCATACACCGAGCGACACTCAATTACTCTTCCCGCTTGACTTTCTCTATGAATTCTCAATGGAAACGCACCACATGTGCCCATAACTAACAAATCACATTGTTTTACAACATTGAAAAACAACTCAGGGTTAACCAAGCTAACTCAAGCTAAATACGTAGTCATATCGGCCTGCCAACAAATTCAGTGCCAAGAAGTATGAAAATGTTTCTTCCACTTCTCTAACTCCTGCCGAAGGCACCAAATAATACCGAAATCAACAATATCACCCGGTTACATGCCCGACCATACAAAACACATCAAAAAAGTCCCTTAAA
Organism: Nicotiana noctiflora; assembly: GCA_032618575.1. Taxonomy (NCBI): domain Eukaryota; kingdom Viridiplantae; phylum Streptophyta; class Magnoliopsida; order Solanales; family Solanaceae; genus Nicotiana; species Nicotiana noctiflora. The sequence goes on along the minus strand of JASVEL010009487.1, from coordinate 28,834 downwards.
ATGGAACGGTATCAATGATAGCAGCCTCTACACTGACATCTAACACAACTACCCAATTAAGAAAGTACTCATTCCCAGCTATCCGCTAGTTCCGAAACATAATTCACTATACTAAAATATATTCTAACGTACTTCACCACATAACCCGTGGCATTTATGGCATAGCTTCTAATGCAATATTCAAAATCACCGAACAGTATGATAACCAGTCCGAATTCCAACGTCACATCCACAATATAACATACCAGCTAATAAAGATTCACCACGATAACGTAGCATGTACATCAGAACTCCATATGACACACATATCATCATACCTGATTCCAGTTTCCACCGTGCGAATACGTGCACCCATTTGATACCAAGTCATTCCATGACAGATACTCAGTATTTACTTGTGCTACCATGTAAACCCGAATACCACTAGTGGACCCAATAAGAGCATGCCACAATACTACTAAAATTTAATCAGTTTAAACACATTACCTTTTTATGAAACACATACTCGCGTCAAATCGCTTCCCCTTAGCAATACCATCTTCCTTAATCATCTGAAGCACTCTTATCTAATCGCTTAGAAGGAATCACTACACATTCAATGCTCTCCATGACATACACATTCCTTGTGCAAATTCTTACAATGCTGACATGACGGATGAGATCCGTATACATTCTTAGCTACCGTCGAGACAACAATTCACTAATTTTATACTCTTAGGAAGGACTATCACCTTATTCTTAACCAAACAACGGTCTTAGCTCTTTACCTTACTTCATATACTCAGATTGCACTGATCTCGAATTCAATAATCTCGTTTCACTCAGTACGAACTGCTCAGGCAATAAGCCACTCGAGACATAAGTAAATGTCTCATATGATGCCCCAATGTGCCAATGGGTTACCGATTCGAATGCGGTACTAAAGAAAATGGGCTTTGAAAGGAAATTATCAAATCCTACGCACTAACACAGACTTTCCTTGGAAAACAGGAAGCAAGACATACCACGACGGCATATAGAGAACTATTGTCGATACCACACTGTTGCGGCATGCAACCCACTCCAGATAGCATATCCATGGTAGTGCGCCACCCGATCCACACAAAACTATCATATAAGAACATGCTCATCGAGCCAAATTTGCTCATAACAACATAATACCGAGTATCGGTCGTACGCATGCTAAGTGCATGATCTCATCCCTGAGGGATATTTAACGTTATAAACTACAATGCTCAAGCACAATTGAGGTGCGATGTACAATTGGAATTTCAAAAGCCAAGATGCTCGTATAACGTTATTCCTACGCGGATTCTTAACATATAGCAATTTCTCAAGCCGTTTCACACTCACCCAGCGCAATGCATCACTACGCGAAACATCCGACAAAGAAACATCAACTAACTACTCCTCCACGAGGACCGCGTTACAAAAATGTATACATCTAGCTAGGTATAAGGCCATTATTCACATTAAATCTGTCCACTGACTTCAAGCCGATCCTGATCACACTGAACTGTCCTAATAACCTTTCAAAGGTCCATGATAACTTCCATTTTCTTCATAGAACACAAGAACAACCATCATAATTAGATTAATCCTCCCCAGTTCACAACCCAATATGCCACGTACCCTCCAGGCATGAATTCCTCAATTTAACAACACTATCATAACCTTCATACTTGGTTTACATCTTTAACCAGTCAAGTGACTGCCTGCCATACTTATATAATCTTCTAGTAGAACACACTCCCACAACCTACCACAACAATATCTGGGGCGCACCTCGAAACCACTGGTCGCACTAACGCTGAAGAGCGATCAAGAATCATTAACCAGGACACAACACCACTCTCAAGTGATGCTGAAGATGATATTAATTTATCTTAACCATCAAAACTTCCTTCCTGCTTGTTCGATCTCTTGACATCTTGTCAAAACCTTTCCTTCACTCGTGCCATTCTCGACTCAATTTCTACAGTCAGAACTGGTTCACTAGTATACTTTAAGACAGAACCAACATAGCACATAATCGTGTAATTAGCTACTCAACACAGTCTCCCCAACTTAGCTCGAAGCCATATATCACAACTCACTATACTCATAACGCATTTGCTTCATTGTTGTCGTAATACCATAATGAGATTAAACTTGCTCTTTCATAAGCTTGTGGAAACACAAATCATCTGGAATTTTAACTCTTCTGCATTTTTTTCTTGCATTCACCCATATAACAGTTAAGCCTATTTTCTAGGTGTCCAAATTTTTACTAAGTCCCAAATTTTTCAAAATTTACGGCAGAGTTTCCTTTGTAATTAGGCCTATCCACCTACCAGAGAATTACCAAAACCATCCTAACAGCACAGATACAACTTAACAAAACATCAAAATGTATATCAACAACATTAATCTCAATACTACATGTTTTACATTATCAAAATTGATACAGGGACATGCGTTGCACTTATTTGAATCATAACACATATAAAATACCGCCAATTTATTTTCTGAGTCTGAACTCATACCGCCACACGTATTGCACTTAACTTTCCAACTAGGATATATGACAATATTCTTCATGCGCCTGCAACTTGTGGTTACACAATAGATCACAATAGGAACGAATCGCTTAACAGTTCATCTATTATCCCACAAACTTCTTCGTCACTGCCAAGATCACACAGATACACCTCACAACGCTAAATTACTCATCACGCGGATATCCGACCGCCATCCCCGCTAATAAGGACATTACCGAACACATAAGTAAAAAGTACTTGCTTGCATAATCAGCATTTCAGTGCTCAAGCCGTAGGCGAAGATTCAATCTCAACTCCTCCAGATTGCCCCAACATGAACTCACAGAGATTACATCTCGCTACCCGATCGGGGAATCTCCAGCCATCGATGCAAATGTATTACTGAATGCTCGCATATGCGTACAAAAGTGTGGAAGGAATTTCAAGAGTTATTTCTCAAGCTGAATCAAACACGCATGATAAGAATTCCAAGAAAGTGAAGTGTTTCCTAAAAGTTCTGTAGCCTCCCAAGGATAGATACGAGCGTCTACGTACCGATCCGCGAGAGCCTACTAAACCGGCTCATGACTCGTGAGGCCTAGTAACCTAGGCTCTGATACCAACTTGTCACGGCCCAAAACCCGGTCGTGATGGCGCCCAACCCTAAAGCTAGGCAAGCCAAACCAACAATTGTTTCCAATTAGAAAACCAGCCCCAGAAGGACCAACTCAAGAAGAATATATGAGTCAATAGATACTCCAATAATAATAATATGAATAAATATTGAGAAGTACGAATAACGAAATAACACTCCCAAAAGATCTGGGGTCACGAGTCTAGAGCCTCTAAATAAACCCGAATAGTAATAGAAAATACTGAATGAAGTACTCAAGTCTGAGACATATAATGATAACTGAATGGAATGAGAAGCTAGGTTCTGCGAACGTCGGCAGCTACCTCAGCAACTCGAAATAACCCCGGTAGAACCTGGAGTGCTCGTCTATCCCTCCTGTGTACCTGAATCTGCACACAAAGGTGCAGCGGGTAGGGGTGAGTACTAAGTACTCAGTGAGTAATAAGTATATATTAATAGCTGAAAGTAGGAAATCCACAGAATACCACAAAGTAAAGCTAAACTACAGTCTGATTCCTCCTATGAACTAGCAACATCAGTACATTACAATTAACATAGATAATTCAATAGATAAAGATGCAATGCAATGTACATGACCGCTACGGCGTGTAGCCCGATCCATTTAACGTCGACGGCGCTCACTGGGGGTGTGTACAGACTCCGGAGGGGATCATTCGGCACAAGCGTAATATCATATCATCTGTTGCGGCGTGCAGCCCGATCATTATATCATCTGCTGCGGTGTGCAGCTCGATCCATCCTTAGTCCACAACATGCATATGAGTCACACAACAGTTCAAATTATTTATCTCCGGGTTCCAGTTCATTAATAATGAAAATACTTTAAATTTTATTTAATTTCCAAGAACAGGTGACTTAGCATTTCAAAATGGTGATTTCAAACCAGGACAGAGATCAGTGATTAAGCAACCCAAGCTATCACATATATATCTATGCCCTAGGGATACTACAGGTCGGCACAAGGCCCAAAACATGGCTTACAGCTCACAAATATATCTAACACAGTGTGTGTCTCAACCATATATAACATGTTATTCATATCCGGGATGGACCAAGTCTCAATCCCCAATCATAATCAATCCCGTACCTGCCACGGGGTGCGAGCCACGCCCTACTAGCATCACAATGTGCTAAACCGGGGTTTCGAACCCTCAGCCTACGATATACACTGATTACTCACCTCTAGCCGGCCGTGGACTCGTCTGCGATGCCTTTCCCCTTTGAATTTGCCGCCTCGTGCGTCAAATCTAGTCAAAACCACGGCAATTATATCAATATGGGTCAAAAAAATATAACCTAATCTAATTTACTTGAAATACGCAATAATGCACCAAGTTGGTAAAACCCGGGCCCTAGGCACGCTTCACTAAAAATTAGAAAAATCATACCAACAGATTTCTCCTCTCGCCACGAATCCGTGCATATAAAATTTATCAAAATCGGAGTTCAAATGGCCATTCAAAACCAAACAATCTGTTTTCATGGTTTAGGCCCTAGTTCTTCACAAATTCTACCCAATTTTAGGAATTTTGGTGTTGATTCTAGCATAAAATCATGATTTTGAGTCAAGAAACTTACCTCCAGTGATTACCCATTGATTTCTCTCTTAAAAATTACCTCAGAAGCTTCTTTCCGTTTCAAAATTGGAAGAAAACTAGACCTGCTCATTATAGGTATACTGTTCACGCGTTTTACTGCTCCCAATGGATTCCTTGTGACATTCTAATGAATTTAGTCTTTTGAATCACTCAATTTGACCTTATAATGAAGGAGATATGTAGGTTTTAAGATTTGCAAATAGTGCAGGTTTTTAATACGCCGTCAGGGGTAGTTTCGTCATTAACCTAAAAAACTGGGCAACCTTAGTAAAATGGCCATAAAATCGTCATACCATGTCCAAATTCGATGATTCTTTTCGCCACTTGTCCGTAATTATGATACGGATCTAATGCTTTATTCAAAACAGTAATAGAAGCTCATTTGTTCAATATGATATCATTTATGCTTGAAGAAACGATGTCGAAGCATGAGAAAACTGAGCACAACACAACCCAAACCTATCCGAAACTCACCCGAGCTCCTCGGGACCGCATACAAACATATTAAAATGTCACATATGATCATGGAAAGTTAGTTTCACTATCAAATAACCAAAACTAACATCAAAACTCCAAATTTATACCGGATTCAATCCTAAGTTCTTCTAAAACTTCTGAAACACGCATTTGATCAAAACCCAACCAAATCACCTTCGAATAATCTGAAATTTTGCAAACACATCACAAATCACACATCAAAGCTACAGAAACTCTCATAATTCCATTCTGATCCTCGGATCAAAATCTCATCTATCAACTGGAATTTGCCAAAATCCAACCTTAGCCAATTCAAGCCTAATTCTACATCGGACCTCCAAATTCAACTCTGATTGCGCTCCTAAGTCACAAATCATCCCCCAAAATTATTCAAATTATCGGAAATCTATTCTGATCCTTCTAACTCATAAGTCAACATTCGGTTGACTTCTCCAAACTAACCTTCTCAAAAAGATACTTATTCTCTCATTTCTACCCGAATTATATCCGAATTACTTTAAATTTCCAAACACATATAATGAAACCTATAGAAGCATAAAACAGGAAAAACGGGGCGATAATTCCCGCAACAACGGGTCGGGTCATTACAAACTTGCTTCAGAAGTGTTCTTGGGTTGTGAAAGTTACAGTTGGTAGGTTAATTCCTTGTGGGATCGATTCTGAACTTATTTGACCAGATTATATTGACTACGACCGTTGCTTGGACGTGAATCACATGTCCCTTCATATTTCAGATTTCTATTACGTTATGTTGTTGTGTTTGCCTCATGTATTATATTCTCTGCTTTTATTATATGGTACTACTTATCTTTTATCCCTCCCCCCTTTTTTCCTTACTTTCCACTTCTTCTTCTTGTCCTTCCAGAATCGAGGGTCTATTGGAACAACCTCTCCACCTGAATTAGGTAGGGTTAAGGTCTGTGTACAGACTACCCTCCCCAGACCCCGCCTGTTGGGATCAAACTGGGTTTATTATTGTTGTTGTTATTGTTGTTTGCATTTGTTTGTGCACGTTCATTCTATTTGATTAATGAAAAATACAAAAATATGTGCATTTGCATTTACGATTTAATTAAACATTTTAGGATTAATTAATTAATTAGTTGTCTTATAAAATGGAAAAATCACAAAATAGTTGTTTTTGCACCTTTTAATGTTCATTCCGATTTTGGTAGTTTTTCTTTTAGTTTGTTAGTTGTGTTAATTATCATTTAGGTCTAATTAGTATTTTTCTAGGATTACTAGACTCTAGGAATTAATTTGGATTATAATTTAACTTTGTAAAAGGAAAAAAAAAGAATTTGTGAAAAAAAAAAGATGAATGAAATAAAAAGGAATTAAAATGAGAGGAATTCAGTTTTGGGCCAGTCTTAATGAGAACCCGCCAGCCCAAGTCATTTTCCTCCAAAACCTGTGATTTTCAGAGGGTTTCACTAATTTTAAAAATGAATTTTAGATATTTGGGCGATTTTAAAGAGAGAAATCAAGGAGACATCATTGAGGTAAGGTTTTGGATTATGAAAACTCATTTTTATGGTGTTAATTCATGGATTAGAGTTGTCATTAAGGGTAAAATTAGAGAAACTATGGCTTAGAAATTTAGGCCTTTGAATGAGGATTTGAAGGACAAATTGAGGTCAGATTTCAGAACTTTTGATATGTATGAACTCGCGGGGAGATAAAAAATCTAGAGATGTAAAATTTATCAAATTCTGAGACGTGGGCCTGGGGTCGGATTTTGGTAATTTCGGGACTCGCGTTGTTTTTTGATTTTTTCGAGTGGGCTTGGTCCCTTTAGCATATTTTGATGATTTCATTCTAATTTTTGGTAGAGTCAGAGCATCTGGAGGACAATTCGAGGGGAAAAGACATTGCGAGCTAGAGTTTGGGTCAGATTGAGATGAGTAATAATTTCAAATATTATCGTGAGGGTATGAAACCCCGGATTACACAATGTTCGGCTATGTTGAGGTGATGCACATGTTGGATGATGAGTGTCGGGTCGTGCACCGTTAGGAATTGTGACTTAGTCCATCCCATATGACTGTTTTACTGCATACTTACCAGCAAATTGTTTGATATTGTCATGCTTTGGGCTAAATGCCATATTTGTTCTTATTGCCAACTGTTTGGACCCTTTGGAGATTTTTACTGATATCTTCCTCAATATTTGATTTCATTCTTATGCTCAGTCATCTCATCCTTTATTGTTTTCAAAACTCAGCTATGCTATTTTTTTTAAACACCTTAGATAATATTTGAAAAGATATTTTGAGCTGAGCTTTATATTTTACTGATGCCCGAGGGGCTTATGACATTTTCACTAAGTAAGACCGGGAGCCCGTGTTGTGAGGATACTTTTGGGTCGGTCTGCACGCCGCATCAGTGATACACTGATTTGTAATTATGAGGCCGAGGGCTTGAGATTGTATGCCATAAGGTGGCTTGTGATTGATAAGAGGCTGAGAGCCTATTTATGACGCCACGAGGTCGCTTGATATTGTGCATAGGCCGTAAGGGGCCCCTCCAAGAGTGTGCACGCCCCCAGTGAGCACGGGTACCCATTCTTATATGAGATATAGCTCGAGGGGCTTACATGGTTCAGTGAGATTTCCCGGGACTGATTTTGTTGTTTTTATTGAGCCCGAGGGGTAATTCTTGTATGTTTAACTTCCTAGCTGCTTTTCATTTACTTGTCTAACTACTTAAAAGGTGTTCTACGAGATTTCACTGTTTAATTGTGTTTTACTTATTTCGTTCTGCCTCTTATAACTTATTGTTTTGTCTAACATGATTTTATATCGCTCAGTCTTCATTTATTGTTATTACTCACTGAGTTAGAGTATTCACTTTTCTTCCTACACCCCTGTGTACAGATTCGGGCGCTACAGGTCCTGCTATTGAGGATTGATAGTTCCAGCAGATCTTCAGAAATTTACTAGGTAGCTGCTTGGCAATTCGCAGCCCAATGCAGTCTCCCTCTATTTTATTTCATTTTGATTCGGTTATGTAGTGGAGTACACTCTCAGGTTTGTAGTATTATTTTAGATGCTCGTGACAGATGATACCCTGATGTCGGGCTGTGTTAGTTTTTAATTTTGCAACTTATACTATTGTTTTGGGATTTTATTTCTGTTAAAGACTTGGTATTTATATGATTCTAAATGTTGAAAGTGAATTGGAAGTGTGTAAGTTGATATTGTCTTCACGAGAGGCGGCGTCACAATTGGGTTTGGGGTTAGGATCGTGACGGTAACAATGAAAGAACTTATGCGGAAATTCCATTGATTCCACAACACCATACTCGAGGGCGTTAAGGAATATCCCAAAATCAAAAGTGTTGCATTTGGTGTATCTATAGGACATTTAATATTTAGCAATGTTTTAAATTCTGTATGATCATCATCACAGTACAATGAAGAACGATGACACGCTGATGAACTTCACATGCTCGTTTCCAATAAGTAGATTCATGTTTTATTGAAAACATGTACCAAAGCGCTCCAAGTACCTAAAAGGCAGAGAATAACTTGATATGAATGTTTTAGCAATGATAGTGCATGGATAACGGACTATAAGATTGACTTAACTACATGCTAATGTTATTGAATATCTGTAGTGATTGTATGTTTGCATGCTAGTGAAAACTTAAGATGAGTGAAAATCAATAAATTTTATTCCTACAAAACCAATTGGGATCAAAAATAAAATCAATACTTTAAAAGACGCTTTTTAATACAATCATCCCAACTTTCTTTTTATAATACTTGTGTCATGGCATGTTTGTGCGCGCCTAATCTATTACAATGGGTACCTACTACCTCTCACTAGCAAAGGTACAGGGTAAATTTGCTCACTGGGATAAATGAAAAGAAATTACCAGGTAACATTTTATCTGTGTTGAGATTTGAAACCTAGTCCCCAAAGTTTGGACCCACTTCTTTGACCACATGCCAGACCTTAGATGCCATCCCGAAAGTAATTTTTTGACTCATTAGTTTAAACTATCTGAGTGCATAGTATGATAGCCTTTTATAGCCATGCTTATTAGTATCACAAACTTACATTACTGACAAGTATCTAAAGAAAGAGATTGAACGCAACTCCATCTCATGTTGTTTCAGTGAGTATGCCGGAAGTTCTTGTGACTTCCTTATATAAAGGATAAACTCGAAGGAGCCTCAAAATATATTGGAAGAAGACAATAAATTTTCAACAAATTCTTCTTGTTCAAAGATCTAGCACCCCGCAATTTAGGAATTACAATTAAAATTACAACCTGAAATGATAGAAAAATGACATGAGTAAAAACAATAAATCTAGAATTTGTATTTGCATAGAAATGAGCTAGCATGATAATGGTTAGCAACCTAGTCGCTGTACAATATCTTTCAGAGCTGAGAGTCTAGCTTAAAAACATATTAAATCCTTAATATCATGAAGCGCATGAAAAAATAGTAGTTTAGAAATTAATGGCAAAAGGTTTGCATATCATGAAAATCAACATTCTCCATGACAGACAAATACAATATTTGTTTGAAGCAGCATAAATCTTGTACACAGTCGACCAACCATGTGTTGTTCAACAAATAAGAATATTTGTTAAATTAACACTTCAATAATATTTTTAAAAGAAAGACTAAAGGTGCTGAAGAAGCCAATGCCAAACAAAGCAAAAACGTTGAGTGAGCCTAAATAGACGGACATTGGCGACATAACCTTCCAATTTGACAATGTATCGCCATGGACTAATGGTCACTCAGGGCAACAGCGTCACGACTCCGGTTCATCCTCCGTGAACGATCATGACGGCATCTAATCAATATGACTAGGTAAGCCTAATAATGTGAAAAACAAATCGATTTGCGGAAGAAAACAAATAAAAAACGAAATAGGGGATAAAACAATGTTTAATATTGCCGCTCGACATACACAACAATTAACTCTAAAAAAATAATACTTTTCCCAAAACCTAGTATCTCATGAAGTCATAAGCTAAGGATACTACATAGTGCTCTAACTCCAGAAGGTCCAAAACAAGTAAATACTGTGAGCACGTGATTTTTGCCCTACGTGAGAATTACTCCCAAACAATTCAAAAAAAAAAAATAAATTAATAAAATAGTATTGTGTTGTGCGTGATTTTTTGTGATTTTTGTGTTATTTTTCTTATTATTTGCATTTTTATCTGTGCATATTTGCTTGTTTAAATAAATAAAATATACAAAAAATATGTTGCATATGTATATAAAATTCAAGTTTACAATTAAGTTTATTTTACAGAAATGAAAAGTCATAAAAATATGTATTTTTGCATTTTTTAAGCATTTAATGTCCAAATCGTGCAATTTTATTTTTATTAATGTTTAATTTTGTGTGATAATTATTATTATGAGTTAATTAGTATTTCAAGATAATTTTTAGTTTTTATAAATTAATCTTAGTATTTTTGGGCTTTATTAATTAGGATGTTGAATAATGGAGAAGAACAAAATAGAAAAAATTTGGATTGAGCCATCTTGCAAATTAAGTTACAAGCCCCAATCCTAAGCACCCTTACCTAACCCAAAACCCCTTGGGGCAAAATGAAAATTTCAGATTTTTAGCCAAAAAATAATCATAATCACATAACATAAAGTAGTGGGGGCAAGGAAATAAAGGAAGAAAACATGGAGAGGAAAACATGGATAGGAAAACATGGATTAGTGGGTTTTCTTTAAATTAAAAAATATATTCTTTTTAATAAAAAGATCTGAAAATTTTCAAAATTCTTGCCTATAAATATAAGAGAAGATTAGAGAGAAAAGAGGGAGAGAAAAAAGAGAGAAAAAATCGGAAGAGAAGAGAAAATAAAGAAAATTCCCTGCTGTGGTATACACTCGATATACACTCTGGATACAGAAGTATACACGAAAAAAATGCAATTTTTGAGAGTTTCTTTTGAGAAGTGAAAAGAGTTCAAAGCTAGAAAGCCAAAACAAAGAGAAAATCTGGAATATATTTTTCTTTTTCTATTTTTTACTAGTTTTGTTTTTGTTTTTTCTCCGTATTGCTGGGATTTTCGGGATTGAGGTGTTGAAGCTACTGCTGGTTGTTACTGTTGTTGTTGTTGTATTTTCACCGCCCTGTTGATTTGCCATTTTCCCATTCCTTTCAAAACCAGGTACACATTCTAAAAACCATGTGTTGATGTAAGCTCGAATTGGAAGTTGAAGTTTTGAAATGAAATAGAAAAGCAAGTTGTTGATTAATATTTGTTGTTATTTTCTATTTTATTAGTTTTTTTTTGTCAAATTGTAGTTAGCTTTATAATTTGAAGAATAAATTTGTCATTCAAGGGAACACCTTTTGTATTAATATAGAGTAGCCTTTTAAGCATGTAATTGTTTAGGACTTTTCTTTTCTTTTAGAGACAAACTAAATAGAAAAAATGTAGTCACTTTAGGATTATCTTTTTTTTTAAAATAAAAAATGTTACGAGCCTAGCTAAATAGAAGAAATAAAATTGCGGGGCCCCTCAATAACAATTTTTTTTTCTTAAAAATAACCAAACGCGGTAAATGATTTAAAATTGCATTATAGTATTGAACATTTTTTAAAAATCAGATATTTAGCCATTACAATAAATTAAGCGATCGTGCTAGAACCACGGGATCCGGGGTGCCTAACACCTTCCCTCGGGTCAACAGAATTCCTTACTTAGAATTTCGGGTTCGCAGACTTCATTTGGAAAGTCGAAAATTTCCTCGATTTGGGATTGAAATAAATCGGTGACTTGGGACACCATAATTTATTCCAAGTGGCGACTCTGAAATAAATAAATAATCCCATTTCGAATATTGTCACTTAAATTGGAAAAACTCCCTTGTACGTTTATCCCTCGGGGTAAGCGCGCCAAAAGGAGGTGTGGCAAATACAGAAGAGTTGTAACTACAAGAGAGAATGGAGAGAGACTCCTCGTTCTGCAGACGCGAAAGATATACCTCGAAGTATCCAAAGGATCGCCTCGCCTCAAGGATGGTAAGTCTGAGTAGAGGTACCTGGATTTGTGTGCCCAATGTCGACGGTCTTCGAGAATTGATTCTAGCAGAGGCCCATAGTTCGTGGTATTTCATCCATCCGGGTCTCGCGAAGATGTATCATGACTTGAGGCAACACTATTGGTGGAGGCGGATAAAGAAAGATATAGTTGATTATGTGTCTAGATGCCACAACTACAAGCAGGTGATGTATGAGCACCAGCGTCCGGGTGGATTGCTTCAGCAGATAGAGATCCCGTATTGGAAGTGGGAGCATATCACCATGGACTTTTTATATGGACTCCCACGGACCTTGAAGAAGTTTAATTCCATTCGGGTCATTGTGGATCAGCTAACCAAGTACACTCAATTCATTCCTATGTGTACCACTTATTCATCGGAGCGGTTGACAGAGATTTATATCAGGGAGATCGTCCGTTTGCATGGTATTCCAATTTTTATCATTTCAGACAGAGGTACTTAGTTTACATCGCGGTTTTGGAGAGCCATGCAGCAATAGTTAGGCACTCGGGTGGAGTTGAGCATAATATTTCACCCCTAAACGGACGGACAGTCTGAGCACACTATTGAGATTCTTGAGGATATACTCCGTGCATATGTGATTGAGTTTGGAGAGTCTTGGGATCATCTCTTGCCATTGGCGGAGTTTGCTTACAACAATAGTTATCACTCTAGTACTCAGATGGCGCCGTATGAAACTTTATATGGAAGGAGGTGAGATCTCCAGTGGGTTGGTTTGAGCCGAGTGAGGCCATGCTATTGGGTACAGAGATGGTTCAGGATGCATTGGAGAATGTCAAGTTGATTCAGGACAGACTCCGTACAGCCCAATCTAGACAGAAGAGTTACGCAGACAGGAAGGTTCGTGATGTTTCATATATGGTTGGTGAGCGGGTTCTGCTTCGGGTCTAGCCTATGAAGGGCGTCATGAAGTTTAGAAAGAAAGGGAAGTTGAGTCCCATGTTTATTGTCCTTTTTGAGATCTTGAGGCAAAATGGAGAGGTTGCTTATGAGCTTTCCTTACCTTCCGGCCTAGCCGGAGTTTACCCGGTATTGATGCTCGAGAGGTATCATGGTGATCTATCGCACGTGTTGGATTTCAGTTCAGTCTAGTTGGACAAGGATCTATCCTATGTTGAGGAACCAGTGGCTATTTGGACAGGCAGATCAGAAAGTTAAGGTCAAAGAACATTACTTCAGTGAAGGTCCAGTAGAGGGGTCAGCCGGCCAAGGAGGCGACTTAGGAGACCGAGCAGGATATGTACAGCCAGTACCCTTATCTTTTCACTACTTCAGGTATGTTCTGTATGCTCGTTCGAGGATGAACGAATATTTATGTGTAGGAGAATGCAATGACCCGGCCGGTCGTTTTTGGAATTTATGCCCTGATCCCCCATTAACTGCTTCCCCTATGTTCATTTATGCTATTTTGGTTTGCCGAGACGTTCGGTGTTAAGATTCGGATTGCTTTGGGGACACTTAGTCCTTAAATAAGAGCTTGAGAGTTGAAAAATGGTCCACAATGGGAACAGTGTGAATACGACCTCAGAATAGAAATATGATGGTTCTGTTAGCTCCGTTAGGTGATTTCAGGGTTAGGAGCATGTTCAGAATGTATTTTGGAAGTATGTAGCTCATTTAGGCTTGTAATGCCGAAGTTTTAATTTTTGAAGTTTCTGGTCCGATAGTGAGTTTTCGATCTGAGGGTTAGAATGGAATTCTGAAAGTTGTAGTAGCTTCATCATGTCAATTGGGATATGTGTGCAAAATTTTAGGTCATTAAGACAAGGTATGGTTAGGTTTTTGATCGAAAGCATTTTTTGTTCGGATTTGAAGTTCTTAGGCTTGAATCTTTGATAAATTCGTATTTCCGGCATTGTTTTAGGTAGTTTAAGGATTGGTACAAGTTTGAATGATGTTATGGGATACGTCTGTAGATTTTTTTGAGGTCCCGGGAGCCTCGGGTGTGTTTCGGATGCTCATCAGAGCAATTTGAGGTTTGGAAATGTTGCAGAAATTTGCAGGTTTGAATTCCTTCTTCGCATTCTCGAAGAAACCATCGTATTCACGTAATGGTAGCCTATCCCTTCATCGCATTCGCGGCCACTATCCCGCGTTTGCGTAGTGTAATTCTGGAGAGGGGGCTAGTTTCTCTTCGCATTCGCATAGAGCTTCCGCGTTCGCGAAGCTTCACAGTTTCCTCCATCGCATTCGCGTGCACCTGGTCACGTTTGTGTAGTTCCTGATCCCCAGTAATTCGCATTCACACTCCTCTCTTCGCGATCAAGAAGGGCATTCTTTGCCAGCTAATAATTTCTTCTTCGCGAACGCGAGTAACCCTCCGCGTTCGCGATGCTTTAAACACCTAAACAGTACTTAACATTTCAAAAATGAGGTTTTGCCATTTTTATAAAAACACAAGTTTGGGATCTTGGATTTGGGAGAAATTTCGAAGGTTTTTCAAAACAAATCACTGGGTAATGATTCTCTACTCTCTATTATGATTAAAACTCACTAATCTAATCACAAATTCATCCTTAGTTTCAGATTTTTGAATGAAAATTGGGAAAACTTCTTAGACCTAGCTATTGGGTTTTGAGTGGGCATTTGACCTCCGATTTGGGAGATTTTTATATGGTTAGACTCGTGAGAGTATGAGGGTTCTGAAAGTGTGAAAATTATTCAATTCCGAGATGCTAGCTGGAGGGGAGTTTTGGTCATTTTACCTATTTTCGCGTCTTAGCTTTAATTTTAATATTGGAATCAGTTGTTTGCAATGTAATTTACGATATGTAATAGAATTGAATAGATTTGGATCATTTTTAGTCGGATACTCGTGGAAAAGGCGTGTTTTCTATTGATATTGAGCCAGTTCGAGGTAAGTGGCTTGTCTAACCTTTTGTGGGGGACCTCTCCCTTAGGATTATTTCTTGATATTTGAGTGTCTTGTACGTGAGGTGACAAGTGCGTACTTGAGCCGATTGATGAAATTCCAGTTTTCACTTAAGTTGTTGATATTTAGCTTTCTTTCTTACTTGCCTTATCCTACTTGAAATTATACTTGTGCTATATTAGGAAAGCATGTTTAGCTGACTTAACTGCCTAATTGCTTAAGTTGTTTTGACTGTACTACATGAAGCATGCTAGGCTAGTTCTATTTGTTACTCGACCTTTCGTACTTCATTCCTTGGTTTGTTTTCTAGCTGTGTTTGCACATTTACATTGGGACTACAGATGTGGGATTTTGGAAGCTCCCTCCTCCCCCTTATGTGTTTACTTTGGGACTACGGGTTCGATTCCTGGTAGATCCCCCTGCACTTTTACTTTGGGACAGCGAGTTAGATTCCCGATAGATCCCCTTGCACTTTTACTTTGGGACTGCATATTAGATTCCCGATAGATCCCTCTACATATTTACTTTGGGACTGCTCGATTCCTGATAGATCCCCTGCATATTTACTTTTGGACAGTGGGTTAGATTCCCGATAGATCCCTCCATACATTGATGGTTGGACTACGGGGACGGTAACCCGGGAGATCCTCTGATTTTGGTACATGAGTTGGACTTTGGGCGGTATCCTGGGAGATCCACTAGACAGTTGAGAAAGGGGCTACAAGACGGTATCCTAGGAGACTCTCATTGTTATCTTGATATTGAGTTGTATTTGCTCCGTGTTTACTCTGTTCCTTGTAGTTGTTATTGCTTCGTTGACCTGCCTTATTCCACTACTGTACTTATTATTTCTGGCAGATTATTAGACTGTTAGTTATTATTTTTGTTATATTTATTGTCAGTAGGGCCCTAACCTTCCTCGTCACTACCTAATCGAGGTTAGGCTTGGCACTTACTGAGTACCGTTATGGTGTACTCATGCCCTACATGCGTATGTTTTTCATGAGTAGATAATCCATGTACCTCTACTCAAGTGCACTACCCTTGATGCGAGGAGACATATAGAGACTTCGAGGAATATCTGCAGCATCCGCAGATCGAAGAGTCTTCTTCCTTGTTCTAGTTGTAGAGATGTTATCCTATCATACTTTTGATGTAGATATTCTGGAGATTCGAGTACTTATGGAAATTCTATTAGCCTGTGTCTCCTGTGAGTTTCCAAGTTTTGGGATTGAGTTATAGACTTCCGTATATCTTTAGAGTTGTACAGGTTGGGCGGCATTATACTCAGTTGTTATTTTTCTATGTTCAAGTTTAATTGATTATTCTACAAGTTAAATTATTATTTTCGTACTGTTAAGCTTGCCTAGTTGTAGGAACTAGGAGCCATCACGACATGTTCATGAAGGGTGAAGAGCGGTCGTGACAATAATGTCTGTAAGAAAGCACGAGCTAGCTTGTTTCAAACTAGTCATTCAAAAATAGCCAGTGTTTATAATGTCATTGAAAAATAGCCACTATTTAACTGCAATGTGGAAAGTTCTAGTATAAAATACTGGAGATCGGTGTATATGTATATAACGACCTGGTCTTTCATTTTGAAAGTTATAGCCACATTTCCTCTATTTATGCTTATTTATACGTTGTCCGGCTGTGTAGAGTTGTATCAAGTTGGTAGATTTGGGTTTAGAGTAGCTTTGGAATGAAATGAACTTTTATTCTCTTAGTTAGAAAGCTAAGTCAAAAACTCAACCGAAAGTTGACTTATGATTAAACAATTTTGGATTTGGATTTTTATGATTCAATTATCTTTGTTGGGTGGTTTTAGACTTAGGAGTTTTTCCGGAATGTAATTTGGAGGTCTGTGGTAGAGTTAGGTTTGAATTAGCCAAAGTTGAAAGTTTATAAGTTCTTAGGCTTGAATTTGATGTTGATTTGGTGTTGTTTAGGGTGTTCCGAAGGTTTGACTAAGTTCGGGTAGTTATATGTGACTTGTTGGAATTATTGGTTAAGGTCCTGAGGACCTCGGGTGATTTTCGCATAGGTTTGGGTTGTGCTGCACTCATTTTCTTATGTTTCAATGCCGTTTCTTCAAGGATAAATAATATCCTATTGAACAAATGAGCTCGACTTTTTTTTATTAAAGAATTAGATCTGTATCGTAATTACGGACCCATAGCAAAAATATCATCAAATTTGGATATCATATGAGGATGTGATGGTCATTTTACTAAGAATTAGGTTGCCAGATTTTTTAGATTAAATATAAAATTGCCACTTACGGCGTAGTTAAAAATCAGCATTACTTGTAAATGTTGAAACCAACACATCTCATTCATTATAATGTAAAATTGAATGACTCAAAAGCCCAACTTCACTAGAATTCTACAAGTAATTCATTGGAGGCATAAAAAGAAAGTTTCGAGATCATTTGGCATGAAAAACGAGGTAGAATAGCTTGCAAAAAAATATATAAAATAAGGGTTTGTCATTCGATCATATATTGAGTTGGGAGCTCAGATTCGGGTGACTTTGATAAATCTTATATGGTTAGATTCATGAGAGGACGAGGGTTTTGATTCTGCCATTATTAACTAATTTTGAGAAGTGGGCTCAAGGCTGAGTTTTGGTCGATTTCAAATTTTTGACCTATTTTTATAATTTTATTGTGGAATTCGATTCTCTAGTCATGTTGATAATATTATTCTGATTATGGTGAGATTCATCTCTTTTGCAGACCAAGACAAAAGATGAGGGCATCTTGGAGTAGTATTTTACGCTATTGAGGTAAGTAACAATTTTAACTCTAGCCTTGAGGGTTTAAACTCGAAGAATTTGGTATCATGCGATTGCTTAGAGGTAATACCCACGCTAGGTGATGTGCATGCGGGTGTATACCTCGAGGGATAGAGTGTCACGACCCAAATTTTCCACTATCGGGAGTCGTGATAGCGCCTACTAGTGGAAGCTAGGCAAGCCAACTCTTACTTATCTTTCCATTCTTACAAATTCTTATTTTAATACATCTAGCGATAATAGTATGATTACACCAAAATAAATAAATTTAGCGGAAGACTTAACAAATTTTACTAGATACGATACAGAAATCCACACATGAATCACTACCCAAAAACAGGTGTCACAATACTCACGAACTTCTAAGAATACTACACATAAATGTATGAAAGAATATAAAATTGTTTGTCTCAAATACATGAGATAACAGACTGAAAAATAAAGATAGCGGAGACAACGGGTCCTGCAGACGCCTGCAAGGCTACCTCGGTGTCTCGATAGTCGGAATACCAACACTCGCACTACTACTGCTATTGTTTTTTTATTCAATCCACTAGGCAGGGCCTGGGGCTAGTTTTTATATATCAAATAAATAAAAGGAAATACAATAATAATGTCGATATGTCTAGCGTGATGAAAAAATAAAAGATGACTAATACATAAATCCTATGATCAAATTTAAGCAATGTGCTCAAAGATGATCTCACATAATGACTATAAAACTTTTATATATATAAAACTAGCCCTATTGTCATAGAAAACATTACTCCAGTAGCCCACTTTACCCACAAAGGCCCAAATATACCTTGTTTGTTCTTCTCTAATATCCCATTTGTCATAACAGACCAACTAGGCCCAGACGACCGGCCCCAATTGCATCGCATGTGACCCCAGCATTTCTGTCCAGTCCATTCGAAGCCACAGTCCATCCAAGCCCATGTGAATAAGCCCAAATGTCTCACCCATGTACATTGTATAGACAGTCCTTAATATCCTTTCTATATCACATTCTCCAGGCCCAAATTCTACCCTGAAGCCCGACTCCAAATCCGACCAGATTTTACTCCCACAGCCACCTATTATTCTATAGACTTTATTAATCCCATAACCACCTATTTGCATTATAACCACTTTATAAAGTTTTTCCTTTTTGCACGTGTAGCCACTCTTGCTCTCTAGCCACTTAGTGAATTTAAAACCTAGCCACTTATACTTCTAATTTGTTCGACAGTTGTATGTCACTTCACATATATCTAGATAGTTTCCTAAAAGACTAACACAACTCAAGCGTCCCTTCATTTCCATTATCTACTTTCCAAGACCACTCTTCATCTATCTCCTTCGAGAGACTTCTCGCAAGCTCACCTCTTCTTCTCCCATAACAACCTGTTCACCTTCCCCCAAAGACATTTGCTGCTTTTCAATCTGCCACCATCGGAGCTTGTCCATCTATGCTATGACGATCCATGAATGTGTATTCGTCAAGGTAAAGCTCTTTCTACTTCTCTTTTCTTGTATTTGTTTCTGCCTTCTTCTCCATTGCTTTTTTTTCATTCTTCTCGATTCTTTTACTTTCATTGTCACCTTTTTCTCCTTGTCTTTGACTCATTGTTTCATTCCTTTTTCTTTGTTCCATGAGTCCCTTAATATCCTCCCCAGAAGATCTATCTGTTGAGCTCCTCCACCATTGATGCTTCATATCTCCTACAAACTTTCCCCAGGTAATCATTACCAAGCTTCGTCTTCCTTTCTTGTTCTTTTTTCTTTCTCTCCATTTATTTTCTTTCATGTTGTTGTTTTCAAAGTCGCTGCTATCTCCCTGTGTGTCATATTGGTTGAAATCCCTAATAGCCTGAAGATGAATATTTTGGACCATCAAAATAACTTCTGGAAAGTTCTTCCCATGCAGTATTGGCTTTTTTATTGCCTCCTTGTTGTTGCATGTGTAGATTTGATACTCACTTTCCCTCTTTTACTTGTTTTTCCCATGACCCTTGTGGATGTAGTGGTGTAAGAACTTGCCCGTTTGCTGGAGTATATGTGCTGTTCCAAGGACAATCCTATGAAGATGCACCCCTGCTTGCCTTTTGTAAAGGCCATGTCTTGTACCAATCTTGTATTTCCTTTTCTTCTCGATTTTCTTCTTGCATGTCTTCATTGTATATCATGTAATCTGTATGAACATATGTCTGCCTAGTAAATCTCTACCTCGTACCTCATCTAGCAATTCCCCTTTAGAAATGAAGGAGGATTTGCTGTCCGCACTCTTATGAGCATTTGTGTTCTAATGTGTGTGCATTTGGAGGTCATTAACCCTATGGGGAAAGACTATGACTCCCTTATCCTTAAAAAGTACTCTGTGGTTAATTTCTCTCCGTGTATTGAGTACTAAGTACTAATACCACCACCTGGAGCATCCTTAACCACAAGAGTACATGAAAATTAATTGCTTCTTTGAATGTTGTTTCTTATTTCCTCCATTGTGTTTACTGCTACTGTGCTTCATCTAGTTGAAGTTACAGTCAGCACTATCTTTGTATTGTATGCGGGTCCATTGTATATATGGACCCTGGAGGTATCTGAACCTGGTTTTGATTTGACCTCTTTAAGTGGAAGTGCTTGCTTCCCCTTTGTTGTGTGCATTGGTTACATTGTAGAAACTGAGACTGTTTGTTATTAGGCTATTTGCTATGCCTAGGTTCCACCAAGTGGGTTGAGTACATAAAAGTACTGATACCACCACATCTGTTTTACCTAGAACACAATAAATAACTAGGTTGTTATTATTGTCAGCCTTGTAGTTCCTCATGTGCCTCCTCCAATTAATACTGTCAGCAGCCTTTAGTGCAGCTATGTAGAAATACAAATGCATTATCCAGCTAGGTTCCCAAGTTTTGGGAACATTACTGTCTGCATACTGTGTGCATAGGTTCCTTAATACCTCTGCTCCATTTGTGCCTGAGACACAAACTGTCTCCCTCCTTGCATAAGTGATTATGTGTAATATCCCTCCATTGGACTGAGTGCAAAGCAGTAATACCACCAATAGGATTTCCATTAACACATAGATCACTTGTGCATGGTCAGTACCTGCAAAACAAACAAACTTGTTAGTAAAAACATTCATCACATTCTCCTCCATGAGGATTTGAGTGTGATGACAAGATGTTGAGCTACAAAGTTGCTCCATTCTCCTTGCAGCTCATTCCCTTATATCCTTGAGTTCAACTTTGTCCAATGCCCCTGCCTTTCTTTCTAATTACTTGCCACTCTGATCCTTAGGTATGGCCATTGTGATTTGTCTGAGTTGAGGAGTTTTCTTCCCTGAACATATAACTCTTCAAAGCTATAGCATTCCATAGGTCCAACATCCAATGCATAATTGGCAAGGTGACCAGCCAATTTATTGCCTTCTTTGAGAGTGTGAGCCACTTTAACATTGACTATTTTCATTAGCTCCTTTATGTCCTCCACCAGGGTACCTACACTCCAAGGTGGTTTCCATTCTCCTGTTACTACCTTCTTTAAAACCATGGAGTCTGTATTTTTGTCTCTGAGGAAGTATCTATGTGGCACACAAAACTTTAATGCTTCATAAATGGATGTAGCCTCTGCTGCAGTATTAGTACCCTCTTGAATCTCCTTTCCACATGCATATGTAATATCTCCCTCTTCATTTCTCAGAATAAAGCCAATAGAGCTCCTGCCAGGGTTACCTCTAGAGGCTCCATCAGTGTTTACTTTCACCCACCCTTGTTTTGGAAACTCCCATAGGACCTTTGTGTATTTAAGGGTTGGTGTAAACTATTCCATCATGTCTGGCCATCTGTGAGGAACCTGCTGAATACTTGGCTTCCTTACTTTAATGAGAGATTGCAGTGTAGTTGATATCTGATATACCACTTTGTTGATAGTGACTGCCTCCCCATATTTGTATCCATTTCTTCTCTTCCATAGCTCCCAAATGATTACAGCTGGCAATGCTTTCATAATAGGCTTCAGTCTTGATACTACATCTGCAGTCCAACATCTAGTTATAGCTTGATGAAATGTAATCCCTTTTATGTTGATTCCTGCATGTCCCAGAAAATACCTCCACACCTTGCCTGCTGTATATGAAGTGAAGAACAGGTGTTGTGTTGTCTCTTCTTATGATTGTGCACAACACCAGCACTTGCATACCATGTCGTAACCCAATCTTCTAAAGAAATCATCCAGTGGAAGTTTATTCCTCTACACCTTCCACATAAAAAATGATATTTTGAATGGCAATACCTTGACCCAAATCATCTTGTATGAATTCATAGGATTAGATCTCCTTCTCAAGTAGTTCCATGCAGTCCTTACAGAGAAATGACCTATAGGTTCTAGCATCCACTGAGGTGTGTCTTTAACCCCATCCGGAATTGGTGGCTTAATGTTGCTCTACAAATTCTTCAGGCAATAGCTCAAATAGCTTCTCAGCATTCCAGTTGCCCCTTTCCATTACCTCATGTACATTATGAACTGATTCATTTATTCCATAGTTTTGAAGCATTAGAAAATATAAGGCCCCCAATCATGTCTAATTATCAAACCAAAACAAGGATGGTCCCATTCTAGGGCACCACATGATCTGATGCTCTATCAACTCCCTGCATTCCAGCATCTTCCTCCAAATGTGTGACCCTCTCTTCCAAAGCACAATCACTGTATTTAGTTTTTTGCAGTATTTATTGCTCATAAAAGTGCTCCAAAGGCTTAATTTTGTTCTGTAATTCCACCACATCTTACAAAATAGAGCAGTTGCCACATCATGTAATGATCTAAACCCAATCCCCCTTCTTCTTGTGGCATACATAATATAGACCATGATGCCCAATGTCTATTATTCCCTGTAACTTAGCTACACCAAAAGTACTGAGCAAAAATTTTATGTAATCTGTTGATCACATACTTTGGTGGGTTAACTGCTGATATGAGGTGAATTAGCATACTCTTTAGTACATTTGCAATAAGAACAGCCCTGCCCCATATTGACAACATCTTGCCCTTCCAGGATTGAAGCCTGTGTAACACTTTTTTAATCATGGGTTGGTAGTATTCAATCTTTCGTCTTGAGTAGAATATAGGGCACCCTAGGTAGATAATAGGAAAATCTTACCTTTGGAAGCCTGTAATTCTCTCAACCTTCTCTGCCACTGCAGTGTCTGAAAGGTGATGCATATACACTGCAGATTTTGCCTTGTTTACCAACTGACCAGATACATTTTCATATGTTGTTAGAACTTCCATAATAAGTTTCAGTGATCTCTAATCAAAGGAGGAGAAAATTATTGTGTCATCTTCATATGCAAGATGATTTATCTTAGGACTCCACTTAGGCATTCCATATCCACAAAACCGTGAATTCAAATGTAGTGAATTAAGTCCTCTTGATAATGCCTCAGCAGCTAGGTTAAACAATGTAGGAGATAGTGGATCCCCTTGCTTTACCCCTCTTGTAGACTTGAAGAATCCATGAGCTTGATCATTGATTAATACAGAATACCAGTTGTTAGACACTATGCCAAACACCATGCCTATGAATCTTTCTGAAAATCCCATCTTTCTTAACAACTTAGTCAAGAAAAGCCATGATAGTCTATCATAAGACTTTGTCATGTCTAGCTTCATGATCACATTTCGCCCAGCTTTTGTTCTTAGTCTCATGTCTGTCACTATTTCTTGAGTTAGCAGAACATTTTCAACAATACTCCTGCCTTTGACAAAACCAGATTGCTCCTTAGAAATTAAGTTTGGCAACAACCCCACTAGCCTTTCATGGATTACTCTAGAAATGATCTTATTAGAGAAGTTGCTCAAACTAATTGGCCACAAATCGGAAAAACTACATACCTCCTTTTTCTTAGGTAGCAAAACCAGTTTAGTATGTGTAACACACTTAGGCAGGTCATGTCCATTAAAGAATGTTCTCACCATTTGCAACACATTCCCACCTATTATATCCTAACAGGATTGGTAGAATATACCTGTGAAACCATCTAGACCACCTGCACTATCTCCATTAAGGCCAAAAACTACTGATTTAATCTCTTTTAATGTAGGCTACTTTGTTAGCTCTGAATTCTGTTCCATATCCAGTATTGCTGGCACATGATCAATAATGTCAAATAAAGTAGGGATTGATCTTTCAGTGAATTGGACTTCAAAAAACCCAACTGCTTCCTTTGCTATATCTTCATCCTCTTCTAGCCACACACCCTGGCTATTCTGAATTCTTGTAAGCTGCAGTTTCTTTCTTCTTCCCCTAACTTGTGCATGAAAAAATCTTATATTTATGTCACCATCCTTATACCGAGTCATTCCTGCTTTCTGTTACCAAAATTTCTCCTCCAATGCTAGAACACTAATAAGATCAGCCTGCACTTTTTGTAGAATTTGTCTATTCAACCTTTTAGGATTTGCCTCAAATTCAGCTTCATGAACAATGACAACTTCTTGCAAGCTAGCAATCTTTTGAAATATATCTCTAAAAGTACTCTTACTCCATTCTGTTAGTATCCTCTTAAGCTTCTTCAGTTTGTGGTTGAAAACCACATATGGACTAGAACTGAACTCAGCTGTCCAGTTTTGTTTCACCACCTCTTTGAATAAGTCATGATCCACCCAGAAATTCAGAAACTTAAAAGGTTTCTTCATGACAAGAGCCTCCAAATCACACTTTAGTTAAAGAGGACTATGATCAGAACCTATTTTGGGGAGATGCTGAACCTCAATGCCTGGAAAAGCCTGTTGAAACTCATTATTTGCTAGACACTGTCCAACCTCTTGAAGATGCAATCTTCTTCTGCTCTTCCATTCCACCATGTATATATGCTTCCCTTAAATCCCAAATCCATCAAGTTGCAAGTATTAACGCAATGCCTGAAGTCATCCATTTCATTTAAAGAAACAGGTAAATCTCCAAATTTTTCTTCCTCATCCCAAATGACATTGAAGTCCCCTCCAACTAACCATGGGATTGTCATTGTCACACCTCCCGTTTTTACTACCGCGCATATAGATACGTAGGGCATACCTCGATGTTCAAACACCCGAGATGGATATAATAGCAAAGAGGAAGGAGTTTTTTTCATTTAAAGGACAATCGGTTCGGGATTTTTGTTAAAATTATCAGAGTCGCCACTTGAGAAAATAAGGGTGTCCCAAGTCACCAATTAATCCCGAATCCGAGGAAATTGACTATGTTGTTACAGTCCGTGAAACAAAGACCTAGATAAGGAACTCTGTTAACCCGGGAGAAGGTGTTAGGCATTCCCGGATTCCGTGGTTTTAGCACGGTCGCTCAATCATCATTCTTGACTCTTGTTTGACCCATTATAGATTTTAACAATACCTATGTGCTTTTACTTTAATATTTTACAGAATTGCGACATCGTGAAAAACGTACCTCGAGTCACACCGCAACCAGTACGCCTGTGACTTTTGGTACATTTAGGCTTTGCCGGGATTTAGGATTTGAGTTGCACCAAGTGCACACTCATTCATAAGGAAGGTATATCAAATCGTGCCTAATAGAGTCCATCGGTTTTTAATTCTTTTGGGAGGGGCTATGAAGTTTGCTAGTAGTCTTCCCGAGACTATTTATGTATTATATCGTTACTAAAGGGGGCCTAGCTATTTAGTGTTGTGCGAGGCTCGTCCAAATTATATTTTAATAAGTCCAACCCTATTATTTAACTACATTTTCTATATATATGTTTTTTCCTTAACCATTTTTAGTACCAAACATTCCAGGCCCGTTACTTCTGTTGTTATTGGGCCTAGATCTTCGGAGTGAGCTATAATGCGTTATAAGGATGTCCAAGTCTTTAGAAACCTAGACCTGACTTGGGCTTTCAATTGCTAGCCCGGCAGTCGTATAAATATGGTCCAGGCCTACGCTACTTATCAGGCCTAGACTTATTTGAAGTAACTAAAGCAGAAATGTAGATAGAACAAATAAACAAAAAATGAGAATGAAATTAGAATGTTTTTATTTATCAGAAAGGGGAAGTCAGTATACAAATTATCAACATTGACTCTAGATCAATTATCTACTGTACGCAGAGCTTGGATTAACAGACTGTCTCTACCTTTGACCTCTACTAATGAGTTTACACTAACATCTGAATTACATACTAATTCTAAGAAAAACGATTTGATTATATATGAGACTTGACCAAATTGAATGATTCAACTAAATTATTTATAGTATCTAAGTTGAGTTATTTACAGTTATGTTATTATACTACTTGATTAATAAGAAATAAACATGTTCAATGTTTTCAAAGCCAATCCTATACTAATTATTACTTCAAGTGTTCGTTTCTCCTTTTAAAAACTTACTCGAATCTGAGTTTTGATTTCCAAACAAGCTAACTACAAAAACAGTCTAAGCATTCAATAACATAACCCGAATACCTACATATAAGTGGCTCGAAGACTTTAGCATAATTAAACTATTGATTTTACCACGGCTTAGCTCATTACGAAGTCATTCAACCCCAGTTATGAAAGAATTACGGCTTGATCTATCATTTTTCATTTTCAGATCTTACCTATGTTTAAGTGTGGATTAACGAAGTGTGGTTAGCTATGTAATTGTGGTTTACGAAACTACTGTGAATGAGTGATTAGCGATTTGAAATTATTATTAATTTACTTATATTTTAAGGTTTACCTATTTACACTAGGCGAGATATACTAGCTACACTACTCTACCCACCATTATGCTATTACAAAGTTTTTGTTCTTGTTCTTCTGCTACTACCTACTATAGTACAATTAAAACTACAAATCTAAGCTAAAAATTTAAGCTGGACTTCATCTTATTTCAGCCAAATCACCATTACAGCTTCAATCGAATAGAGATGTACCTGAGTCAGCAAGTAAAACCAATGAGTCTAGGGGATTAAGCAAGCAAGCACAGCAATAGACTCGAATAGCAAATGCAACAGTGATGGTTGAATATCAGCAAATAGAAGACCACAACAACAACAAAAGTATGAATCCAAGCAACACTCAAATAGAAACCCACGAGAAACAGATGACTATCAGAGGTTCTCACACCAAGAATGCTCGAAAATACTATTGTTATGTTACTACTATTTTCTCTGAACTTTTCTTCAAAAACCAGCACTTATTCACTCTTTTTAGTGGTATTTATAGTTGTAGGAAGGGCTAATGACTTGGGGAGAAAGAATGGGATTAAATCCCACTTCTCCCCCTTTTAAAATATTAAACTTACACTTAGACCCCTGATTCAGTTATCAAATCCCTTCCAGCATGAACTGGAAGGTTCTAATAGATTCCTTTTTAGGCTTTTTACCAAGGTATCCCTAAGGGTTAAAGATTTTTATAGATTTCCCTTTTGAGGGAGAACATTATACCCTTAAACCTCTGCAAAATTGCAGAAATCAGGGGTGCAAATGACTTCCACACCCTTATGTGTTCTATACAATTCACCATTTTACCAAATTAACTTTGTTTTATGCCCTTAGTGCCATTGTTGATTTACCCGACTTACCTAGGTCAGGTTTTCAACATTTTAGGGCTTATTTAACTACTGGCTAGTCCTTGCATTGGTATTTAAGGACTGGCCAATTCTACTATTTCTAATTGAGTCTCTTTTTGTTTCATTTTCTGTTAATTAACCTTTCATTTTCATTTTAAAACTACCTACAGGACTAGCCTGCGTTATTGTTGTCTTTAACCTATTTAATTTTTAGCCAGTCTTAAGTTGAGACTTGGCTTTGATAATTAAACCCATTTGCTAAACACAGTTGGGCCCAAAGCCTTTGCAGGCTTAGCCACTTGTGGTTCACGGCTCAAATGAGCCTTGGCAAGTCTAAATATGCAGACTTAGCCAATCTTTTGCATAACTGACCTATTTAACTGAACACAAGTTGGGCTAAGGTCTTTGCAGACCTAGCCACCTGTGATTCAGGGCTCAAATGAGCCTTGGTGTGTCTGCATTTGCAGAATTAACCAATTGTTTGCACAACTAGCCCTTTTTGAGGTGGGCCAGTGTGCTGGACCTTGTAGAGTTGGTCAATTTGCAAAATTGACCACTCTTTGGTCACTTATTATCTTATAGCCTATGTTTGTTTGATTTTCAGTCTTAAACCTATTTCAAAACTAGCCATGTTTAGGGAACCTAGCACTAGCAGCTATAACCAACCCCCTAAAGTCAATGAGTGTTAATCAAATACTCATACTAACAAGAACTACTGAAAATTCAGTTATTTTAAACATGTATTGCACACAGAGCCATATAAGACCAAACAATATGCATCAATCAATTAAAACTCAGAAAGGGGAAATTTTATAGGGTTGAACCCTAATTAGTCAATTCACATTACCCAGTTTCATGTGACAAAGTGTTAATCAATATCAATTAGACTTAATTGCAAGCAGTTCATGTCGGATGACAATTGAAAAATCTCAGAACCTTTAAGGTTCATGGCATAGACATACCCAGAAGCATAGACTCTCACAAACAGTCAACATGAAAGATTAAGCATGGCTCACAAGAATCAGAGAATCTATGATATTACTTAGACCAACTAAACCAACCCATTTTCCATGCAAGTCATGACAGACAAGATGAAGTATGTAGAACAGAAGGACATGGAGAAGATAATGAAGAAAGAATCCTGAATCTATCATGCCACAAGATAGGAGAGAGAACATGGTCATTAAAATGCATGTGAAAGGCCATTAAGGGTGCTATTAGAGTAAAAGCCCTTAAGTAGTCATGAGTATCAAACGGCTAACCCTAGAGTTAAACTAAGAAGATGAAGAGAATCAGA